>HG995401.1:0-70987 GCA_905333125.1 Pheosia tremula | reverse complement strand
CAGCTGTCGGCATCACGTTCTGCGTGTTCAGCGCTGTGCAACCCTTTATTCTCGGATTGTTCCGGGAGTGCGGCGCGAACTGCGCACACGCGCCGGGCAACACGCACAACCCTATGCACTTGTTCATAGCCACCACGCTCGCAGGGGGTTGCGCTGGCCTGGTCTCCAAGTCATTAACCTACCCCTTCGATCTGGCTAAGCGAAGGATGCAAATAAAGGTGATTATTGTGAATCCAATAAATACTCGTATTGTCATATTTTGTGTTCACAAAAAATCCCTAGTGACAAAATAAAACAGTAGGCTTTAAACATCGATCACCTATTCTTGACAGTGTAGTACAGTAGACGCATCGGAGTCTTCAATTGGTATACTTCACACTTGCATCCACATTATAAGGGTGGGTAGAATCTACATTAAAAGGTTACAATTCAGACTCGCAATTATTTCGATCAAGAAACGCAGTTTTGTGACTCCAATGCCTTTTATTACTACTTGTTATTGAGCTTTTATCAGATCGACGACGGTCAGTTTTTTTATCTGACAGTTTGTGTGATCGTGTAGGGACTGCATTATACGTATGGCGATTGAATAGATGCTCGAGTTGACAAATAAGCTGGGTCATCATATATTTCTTTCAGTCTCACAAAGCTGATAACAAGCAGGAGGTGCCCAGCATGTCCAGGGACCTGGCGAGCTGTCACAACCTCATCGACTGCATCACACACACTTACAGGGAGGAGGGGATGAGGGGGCTGTTCCGAGGGTGGAAGATCACGCTGTACAAGGCCCAGCTGACAAGTGTGGTCACTTTCACTACTTACGAGCTAGTGTGCTACTTCATGAGGGAGATATAACAGTATAAGTTTGTGTTATTAGTGATAAATAATCATTTGGGCAGTCAGTCCGGCGCCGCGCGTGGCGGGACATCACGTGTGTAATGTAATCTATATCATTTTATAATTCCGCAGAATTTTAATTTTGTCTAAAATTTCTTTTTGTCGGATGTGCCGTTAACACAATCATGAAACTGATGAAATATACTTCAACTTCATCGGAGGTCGTTTAATATTACAAACGGTTTTTTTATGCATTCACTGTATTTTACCTAAATAAAGGATGGTATCAATTTACATATACCTTTTATTATAAACTAACTTAATTATAAACTACGATATACTTAGTTAAATACTTACTAGTAGTTTTAAAGTCATCAGCCATTTTCCAAGTCGATATAGGTATTTCCTATACAGTCGCTTAATTAAATTTTTACTCGCCCGGCGGACTTTAAGCACTGTTAATTTGAATTGATGCTGCCATATCAACAGTCTGCAAACTACCCAACACCTGGAAAACTTACAGCAGATATATAGTGTTTGGGCTCATTGAATTGGTCCGAGTGAGTAGTTGGCTCACACATCACGCGAATAGAATCTGATGGTGGAGCACGAAGTCGGTCACAGGAACTCAACTATATTAATTGTAACCCAAAGACAAACGCTTAAATGCGAAAGTACTATCTAAACGTTTTGAAATGATTATTGAGCATTGTTCAGTAAATAATTTAGTGACTAACGGGCCCTGTTTAATAATTATTTGAAAAAGTTTAGACAGATATTGTTTTGTACTTTTTAAATATATTTTTTTGCCAGGGTGTTTAAAAAAAAACATAAGGCATAGAAACAATGTCTACAGAGAACTTAAGGCGAAGTGATCAGCTAGCTAGGCTAATAATCATATGTAGCTTCTCTTAGATATACTCTTGAAGTTAAAAGGAGCCTATTATTTATTTTAGGCTGGTGTGAACGCCTCCGTTCGCTTGACCCCTCTAAAGGATCTCCCTCCAATGTTCGTCCTTATTCGGTTCCCAATATTCGGTTGCTGCTTTGAGTTTTGGTTCCAGGTACAAGTGTCTATAAAGGATGTTATAATAAAAACAACACAGTTTATAATACTATACACGCCTTTATTTTCTTTGGTTCTTATTTTAATAGATTTTTATAACTACGGTTACTGTTTAGATCATTCGCATAATTTTGCTGATAAAAGGATTATTTATAGTTGATTTTTTGACATGATCACGTATATTACAGCTATAGTTAGCTACTTCAATGTAAAGTTAAGCACCTATTTCAGTTATTTTAATCCCATTTTGATAGCGTTATCCATGAACTATTTACAAATCTGTGTTCTTCTTGATAAACGGTGCCCTTTATACTCGTATGAGTTATGAACTTCATCAAATAGCGATCTAGTCATTTCATACATTTTCCGCTAATGCTGTACATTTTCACTAGGGCAGTGCCAGTGAAATTAATGGATTTTATAGATGGTATGAATTACAGAGTCTAGGCATTCTTTGAGATATACGAACGATACTTGACGGTGTCATAACTCGTACTGGGCTTGCTGGATAATCAAGGAAAGTGCTTACGAAATAGGCGACAATTATAATATCTGATACTTTTAGGTTATAAGTGAACTACTACTTATGCGATGATCCAGCTGCATTGTGTTTACTTCGACAGCGACTCACGGTTACTTAGTCTAGACCTGTAGATAAATAGAAAATAATTGATTATTATCTCATTACGAACTGTAAATACATACATAACGGGGGGGGGGGGGGGGGGGTGATGAGGGACCAGCAGATTTATGACTCCTATCCATTACTCCAATAACAAACTGTATACGCAGACACAGATAGCAAGCCTATCGGTGTAAACGTGCAGTGCTATAAGCTCGCCATGATGAAATTACTATTACCGCTATACAACATCCTCAAAGAAGCTGTATTGCTGTGCCAATCCTGACCATAATCTTTAACATACAAACCTTAAGTCTATAATGTTGACATCGGCATCAGTGCCAGCCATGCGACAGCGACTCGCCCTCCCAGCCGTGGCTCTCCTCGTGGTGCGCCGGCAGGTACACCTTCTTCTCCACCTCCACGTGCTTGATCACCGGCACGGGCACGTGCTTCACGACGGGCACGGGCACGTGCTGGATCACGGGCACCTCCTTGATGACCTGCACCTCCTTGATGACGGGCACGTGCACGGGCACGTGCACCTTGGACACGTGGTGATGGTGGATCGTGTGGATCTTGTACGGCACGTGGATGGTGACGTGCTTGCTGCAAGATGGAGATTGGTTTCAATGACTACTTGGAATTGTTGATTTTTTAATAGTAATTCCAACTTTCAACGAATATGATTCTTAAAATAAAACTAGCATTCCTGCTAGCCACCAGGTCACTGTACCTACTCTACTCTAGTCGCGTCCAATGAGATTGCGCTCGAATTGCGGTTGTGACACTTCACACGAGGAAAATCATACATTTCCCTAACATTACACGTGTTACCACTGGCTAGGGAAGTGTGCAATTAGTGCCCGACGCACGCAGCGGGAGCGGCCGAGCTTGCCGTTTGCTATGAATTAATTAATTTAAAGACAGATTGCAGTAGCTATCATTTTATCATTGTGTGTGTGATGTTATTATATAATGTATATACACGCTTAAAATTCTGTTGCTTTTGCCTGTCAACTCCTTTCAAAGTTCGTGCTTACAGGAAGAGATGATATCTCTGTACATATAACATGTATTTTTTTAAGCATTCATGTATTTCTTATTTGAGCGTATAGGATTAAAATTATCTATGTCACTTTTGGAGATATTTTGCATAATATGCAAAAGTTCGCCGCTCACCACAGAGTCTGGCAACTTAATATTATGTTGCCAGACTCTGTAGTTTCAAGATTTGAACTAAGATTAGACGGCCTGTGAGAAATATAAGTCTAAGTAGTTTTTAAATGACCAACAATTTCACAAAATGTGGAACAGTCCAGTTTGAAGGTGTCTTCCTGTAATAATCTGATTCCAGGTAAAATTCCAGTTATATTCTGCTTCTAGGAGTAAATCAGAACCCCATATTATTGAAAAAAACGGTTCAAATATTTCCTGCCTAGGCGCAAGTAGCCTCTACATATTGAAGATGTAATAAATGGAAGTAAATGTCAATTCAAAGTTTTATATAGTATTATTATCAATTCACAGCTTATGCAACTTGTTTTTACGTTAAGAATAAAACTATGTCCCAGACAGACAGATACACTATATCAAAATCATACATGATGGCGTAACAAAATCGACGGTTTATCTTAATTAATATAATCTTTACAGGTGGAAGTTATAGTGAGTTAATTAGAACTGAGCGACGTATTACGTAAATGTATACGACGAAGCGAACACACGTTCAAGCTATGCATCGAATAGAGCGATTAGTCGTTGAATCGTTTAATGATTGAGTTCTGGAGCAGCTCGCGGTACACCATCATGCAGTAATCCCTGAAGGAGCATCAGAGGTGCATCAGAGGTCTCATTGCAAGCGAAGCTATTGCTTACGATTGGTATCGCTATCCGCGCGTGCGCCAACATTACAGCGAATACCGGTTAGCCGATCGCTGCGTTCATTCCCCTCGGCCCGGGAGGCTGCCCGCAATATTAATTAGATATTCAATCATTTTATTGGACAGTGAATTATAATTTATTAATTATTAGAATTTTTCGATTAGAGATTTACATGAATATCACTAATTGAGTAAGTAAATTAATATAACATCGCCAGACAAACACACTATCTATATGGCAGGAAAATCTGTGGGTCAATCCCAGAAGCACTCGGACTAGACCAAAAAACATTTCCGTTTGTTCACACGGGAATCGAACTCGCAACGTAAATTACTAAACCACCAACCGTAATGAGTTCTAATGTTATTATTTATTACCTTTCACCTGTGGTCTTAAGATTTATTTATGCCCTCTGCTACATATATTATACCTATACCTCAGTGAAAATTGACATTGGATCTGTTTGATAAATCGCGAGTTGATGCCCACACACAAATATATATTATGTTGTCAAGTAAAATAAAAAATGAAAGTATTCCAAGTGGATCATCCAATATACCTACCCACATAATTACATTCAGCGACATGCCGACCACGGACCGCCTAACACCACTGCAATGATGACATAAGCCCTAGAGCGGTACGCTCGCGTGCAACCGCCTTAATAATACGTACATATTATGTAGGTTTGCACATCCGAGTGCGTAGAGAAAACTATGTTTGGACTTTGTAAATTACATATATCACCCAAGTTTTTAAGGCAGTTTGCTAATTACACTGTTAAAACTTTGACAGTACATCGTACTAAATCTGAATTAAAGTAGACAGCAGTGATAGACAAGTTGGTAGAACGCTTGCCTCGGTAACGAGGATTGCAGTTTCAATGCCCGGCTCGCACCTCTGGGATTTTTAATGTGCGAATCTCATTTTCAACCATGATTATCACTTGCTAAACGATGAAGGAAAACATCGTGAGGAAACCTGCATGTCTGAGAGAACCCCTTGAAAGATGTGTGAAGTCCGCCAATTCGCACTGGGCCAGCGTGGTGGACTATGGCCTAATTCCCCTCGCATTGAGGGGAGGCCCGTGCCCAGCAGTGGGACATTAAAGGGCTGGAATTATTTATTTATTATTATTAAAGTAGACCTAAGTATTCAATAAATCTTCACACGAAACTTCAGAAAAATACACATCCCCACATCTGATGTTAGTGGAAGTAAGTATCCCTAAACTTCATTTAAATGAAAAAAGACACCTTCGTCTATGGTATTCACCTTGATTAAATAGCACGGAATTATGAATATAATATGGCAATAATAATATTTTAATAATTCACAATGTGGATAATTATTTAGAGCTCTACAATTACAAAATCATCTGCACTTAACAAATTAACAAACCATTATAATGAATAAATAAACGCCAAACGCCCCAAATGAGTTGGCAGAGGTGCAGTGCAGTGCATCCACATGTCGGCGCTGGTATTTGACCCTTGTGTAATAGGCTCAGGATTGGCATCAACATTTTACATCGAATGAGCGAGCGTAGCTTGGAGGCTCTATTACGAGTTCTATTCCATTCGTTCGTTACGTTTACGTGGGTAAAACGGTTCGTTTTATGAAATAAAAATATCATTTTTATTATGCGCTTTTCGGATTTCCCCTATGAAGTTTGTCAAAGCAGGCCACCCGGGGCTTTTGTTACTAAATATTGCAAGCCCCAATGAATAAGACTTCCCAGTAAAAGTTAACGCATAGGTAAGTATCCCATTGTTTTCGTGTGCGTTATAGAAATGATAGCTATCTCCTGTTAGTAACTATTACTAGTTACAAGGATTTATAAAGATAAAAGGTTTCAAGTAGCGAGGGGCCGTCGGGCGCCATGGCAACAGCTTCCCTCGCATTTCTATTTAAATACAACTTGCGCCGTTTGTTATGAATGTTGATAGTGTTTTATGTACCCATGCTTATTGATTTTTTTACTGACTGTACACCGTACTCTTGATAACAAAGAAGATCTGGTATTTTTATCGAAATACATATAGTTGGACATCTCAGAAATTGATAAGTGCTTTCTAGGAAAAGCCTAAACTGAATTGATACCAACTCGGCTAGCGCGATGGACCCCGGCTTGGATCCTCCTCGAGTTATTCTGCCTATCATTATTAGATAACCAATCACAAGCTGTTACTTAACGCGCGGTAAGGACTCTTAACCCTGTTTGTACACAATACTAAATGTCAAACGCTGAACATAAATTGTACAGCTATTCCGTAAGAATGAATGTCGGAGCACGTTATGTAGCTGGGTACAGCCGGGTACACTAGAACCAGTTTGACCGAGTACTGCAACCTTTTTACTTCATGCAAAGAGGAATTGGTTATTGAAGCAGAATTATCACTTAGTAAGATGAATTCAACACGTCTGTCGAAAAGACGTGTAAAGTTCACCAAACCGCACTGGGCCAGCGTGGTGGACTATGGCGTAAACCTTCTCGTATGGAGGAGAGTGCCCGGTACAACGGCAATAGGCTCGCCTCCTATTACATTGGGACCTAATACCGTCGAAGAATTGTGGATTAACTGCAGTGCACCTCTGCCTACCCCTTCGCGAATTACAGGCGCGATGGTAAATTATAGTTGTTATTATAATAGAGAGTTATATATCGTAATAAGACTGCCGGGATCATAAAGTAATAGAATGTTTAGTTGTAAACGATCGTTAAGCCGGCCAGTGAGGCAACAACGAACTGTGATCATATATATCGATCTTTTGCATACACTTGAGCCCAATTTTTGCCATTTATATACAAATGCTGGACTAGATATTAAGCTTTGCTGTCTAGCCTCGTCCTTCACTTATCTAATACTTGTCCAAGTATAAGTCTAATCAGTACGTATGTTCGTGGTTTCTTTCGCCGGGCTAGATGGTTTGAAGCATGCACAAGATGAGTATGCTCCTCCGGTTTTAACACAGATGGACACACGAGAACATTTCATTATAATTAAGATAACCGAAGGTATTATATTCAAATGACTCTATAGCATCTCAATAGCATCATACATTTGACTAATGGAAGTTATTTTATTCGGACACAATGTTATTGCCACTAATCTCGACAACTATTCAATCGTTTTTTAATCGACTTGTTACATCGACAGTTCCTCTTTAAAAGTTGGTTAAATACCAGTGATCCTGCGTCGGATTTACAGAATATTTATGATTATATAACACAAAACTGACCGATTTACATAACGCAGTGTTACGTATGGAATTCAGACCACTTTCCATTTTAGAAAGTTTTCAATATTCCCACGGGAGCCTTTTAACAATTTTTACCTGATGTTTATAGTAAAATGATCATTAAAGTTGAAAAGATGAGTTGAAGTGGCAATCTAATGCCTCCGCCGATCATGCAAGGGGACTTGCCTTGAGACATTTTAAATCGGCATTAAAAAAATCGTAACACAACATTTCTTTAATAACTGTTATTGTAAAGTTACGTTACGTGTGACCTTCGTTATATAACTATTTAGCAACAACTTTAAACTTTTTCTAGTGAACTGAATGAATGCGATCGAAAATACGCGAAGGCATGAAGTAGTTTCATTTTATTTCTATTACAACACGAATGAACTTGAATTCTATTGATGTTTTGTAATGTTTAGTTTTATTATTTGCTATGAGATGGAATGAACGTAAGTTTATTTTTATAAGATTAGCTAGCTAATGAAAAAAAAGGACATCTTTAAAGATTATAGCATATTAAGTCGTGCATCGAAGTAATTTGGAACTTAGTTATGACCTAATAATGTTTAAAATATAATGAACTTACTGTCCACCGCCACCGCCGGGTGTTGGAGAAGCTACAGCGACGGCCACGAGCAGGGAGAAAAGCTGGGAACAAACACATTGATTGCTTTAATAAACATTATTCAAATTGTACATGCCCTATAAACAAAACAGTACAACAGTCGGACAGAATCAAGGAGGAACTTGCTTGAAACACTTAACGTGCCCCTTCAGTAAAAATCGTGAAAACATTTTTTTTTTATTTCAATGTTTGTTTGAGTGTTTTTTCTGTGTCATCTAGCATCATATATCACAGGCAAATGATAAATTGTAAACCTCTCATCCATAACTAAATGATCGATTGATGATTTAAAATATATTTATATTTAATAATTTTTTTGACTCACAGCGAGTTTCGCGTACATGTTGCTTATTTAGCTGGACTGATTTCTTATTACACTTGGTCTGTCGAGACTGGCTTACTTTCTACTTACTCGATACGCACATCAAGCTTATATACAGCTTGCGGGTATCGTATTGCATAATCTAGCCCCTTTGATACATCCCTACTAGCCCGCTTAACCCGGCCGTCGTAGAAAGGCGTGCAAATCTATATTTCGGTTGCGGCGAGGTGGTATTTTAATTTGGTGGGGTTTGCGCAGGTGGGGTGCAAAGAGAGGTTCCACATCGAACTTGGCGTAGTACAGTTTTGCTGTGACTGTGGTTTCTGTTTATAGCGGTTCATTAGAGTTAATACAAGTATACCATCGTGAATTAGACGTTACAGTCAACTATACAACTAAGTTCGATTATAAAAAGGTGTGCATCATTTTATTCAGAATTGAATGAGCGTTTTTTTTTAACATTCGGACCCCCCGGGGATTCACCACACGAGCGCCGTAATTCCTGCAATCAAAATACTTAGGATGTGTGTATTATTAAAACAATAACAATAATCTCTTGAATCAAACGGTAAGTATGCTGGCGCACAAAACGTGTAAGAAGATTAGCTAAGCTCACTAAGAGCTGAGAGTACCTATACAATTAAATGCTGAGCTGTTGTTTTTTCACTTAGATATGTATGGAGGCACTTTTTCATTATATATCCGGGTCATGTCAATTGCGTCTCGCGATCTTTCTACTGTTTACGTGTCGTGAATTACACACACGAGAACTTTTTAAAGAGCAAAAAAGGCGGAATGAGAAGGTTGATTCATCCCGCAAAATGGAGCCTGACCTATGGCGTAATGTACTCACCAATAATGTAAGTACATAAAGAAGCTGTAACACACGTAGCTCGGGCGTACCTCTAGTAAGTACAGTGGAATAAATATTACAGAAAAACTATTGATTAATTGTTTTCGACCTATTTACGGACATTACACACTGTTTTGATAATTATACATATGTATTATGCATTTTTTGAAGATTATCAACGAAATCAACAGCCGCCTGTCACATCGATTGATGGTGATCCTATTGATAGACTATTTGGAGATTACAAATGTTCATTATAAGTAACTGGGTAAAATATTTACTTATTTCATATGTTTCGTAGGAAAGTATAGTTATTATGATGAGCACATTAAAAGTATAATACCTGCTATATATATGCAATGCGAATTTAATGTTATGCGAATGTTGACAATACGTTATGTTATGTTTATTCCTCATCTATGTTTTCTATCCGGCATTTTTAGTAATAAATCTTTTACTGTATAGTGTAGTATTTATTTAAGTCCTATCTAACCATCTGCACTAAAATCCTAAGATTTTATAAGTTACAGATACTGCAGCAGTTAGGTAACTGCGACCCGACGACATCGCAATTAATTACCAACGTCGAGTCGTAGTGCAGTGGACTCTTAATGACATGGAATGATCATAGGTGACCATCGGAAACTGCGATCACAGACAGGATGCCTCCGTGACATTGTCATATAACTTTGACGCCTTAGATCTAAGTCATAGATATATTATGAGGTTAAACCAATATTTCCGTGACACCTGTTACACGAATGAAAGTCGGTAGTTATTTAAAACTAAAAATAAGGAACTTCGTTCCAATTATATTATCTCCATATATTTGTTTACTATTAATATTATGCGTTGCATTTGATTTCATAATGAAAGAATAACAACAAGTTAGGGAAAACAGAGAGTGTGCGACAATGGCGTCTCGTAATTTAAACGTCAAAGTAGCTTCGCGCGTCACGCCACTTAAAATCTGGATACAAGTGCAACATTTTATTTGATTTTCTTTTCAATGGCATACAATAGGTAACAGTTTTCTTTTCTTTCACATAGTTTGATGTACTATTGTAAGCCTTTTTATTTTTTTATAGTAATTTAATTGTAAATTATTTTTAATTTGCGGTGTGAAAAAATAATTAATTCGTGAGCAACCACTACTTAAATAGTTATAATATTCAACCGCTCATCGTTGGAGAGAGGCGAATATTTTATTTCATTTCCTGAATGCCCGACGCACCAGGAGAGCGCGCTGCAGAAGCGGTGACGCAATACATAGAAGCCAGTGTGGAATCTTCATAATATAATTAAAATGAGATCAATTATTTTTTGTTCGGTTGAGACCAAGTGTTAAAGTGAAGCCATGTACGTATGGAAATCGGCCAGCGAGTGAACATCTATAGGACTAGGTATAGACTAGACTAGGTATATTATAAAGGTTGCGAAGAGCTCTTACTCCAACCTGACTACGTAGTGCATTGATATCGTCGCTGATTGGTACATTCCGCACATCTCTCGGCTTCGTTTTGGTGGAAACTGGTATCAATGTGATAAATATTTATATTTTAAAGGTTCGTGTAGTCGGGATCCTTAAATGGGCCAGACGAGACGGGTCGGCGCCAACCGACAGGACAGCCCGTTTTATTCGATGAATTCTATGATCAGTCATATAATCGTGATTTAATTAATTGCCTTAAGAATACTTGGTAATATTTAAATGTCTACTTTTACATGAAATTCTGAATATTTAAGAAACATTGAAGTATACAAATCTACATAATTATATTTTGTGTGTAGGTATACTAGGTATTTGGGGAATAATCATCTCATCATTCGCATGTAATACTCGTAAAGACACCTACTGGACTGCACCTGCCGAGTGTCTGGCCTGGCACACCGTTTGTGACCATACTCTTCCTGGTGTTTACTTTTGTGGGAATATGATCCCTTACAACCTACTAATGGACACCTCAACATATTTCACATTATGATTGTCACACCAAATATAGTTATTTGAGTAGGTACCTCTCTTATTCATCGCACGTCCACGCAACCCGGCGCACACGCATATCATGTGAAAATAGTGAACGCGTTACTAGAGTAGGTAACTATCAGAGCTATTAGTTCTACTGACCTTGGACTAGCCAAGTGAGAACGTTCAACATGTTGAAACAATAGAAACGGATCGAATTATGTATATAATAATATATTCGTTTTCAAGGCTGAAAACTCAGTGCAGGGGGCATTGATTTCACACGTAACGCAACCGCTACCACCAAGCTAGGGGTGGTTATTTTACAAACAATTAAGTAAGGGGCTGCTTACGCTAGTTTCTGTAATGTTTATCGCTTAGTGGCCTAACCGTAAACTATTCATACGACTCAAATCAAGACCTCAATAATTGACCTAGATCTCACATTTGAGATTGATTAAGGTGATATAATGTGTTCCGATAGCATTATTTAAGTTGCATTAATACTTCATGGTAATGGAGCTGATCTCAGTATTCACGCCGTCTGTGTATTATATTTGGAACCATAAATCTGAAATCTCGAAACCCTCAGATATGTTAAGATGATTTACTAAGTAATGAAATATTCTAGATTCTGATCAGCAAGTCTTATTGTTATTGTAGGTTTGGTAAAATAACAATAATTATTTTGACGCTAATATCTAAGCGCTCGAGCTGTTCTCTATCCGTCCTTGTGTACCCATCACACGAGGAAATAAGCCTCGCTAGCCATGTCGGGCATTAGGATAGTCGGACTCGACAGATTCGGCGCGGCCACGTCTAAGCAATAACTGATATCTATAGAGGTATTAAATGATTGTAGTTATATGGTTATATAGAAACAATCCTAGGAGCGCGCGAATTTGAATCGTAATAATGCGAGGCTCACTGATCGCATCGCACATTATACCGGTGCGCACCGAGGAGGCCTCACGTAGGTAGTTAATTATTACTATTAGTCATAAATAATAATTAATTAGATCGAGTTATAAATCCTAATTAGATTGAAACGCAACCGTGATACGCACAGTAATTAATTACACACAATTCATACATCACTCCGCTCCAGTTCTTCGTAGTATAATCTCGAAAACGACGCATACGCAACTCGGATGGCGGCGCGCGCGGCGACCGACGTAACGCATTACGTGTTATAAGATTACACTGTGTTTACAAATAATTGGTGCTCACAATAATATGACCAGTCAGTCAAGTAGTACAACCCATTTAAAGTTGCCTAAACTTTATACTCGTACGGTTGTACAAGCACAATTTATTTCGCAAGTCGTTTCAGTCAGTCAAGATAGTTGACTTAACAAAACGGTGTTCCATAAGTTCTTCCCTCCTTCTTCTTTCTATGCGATGAATATAATGGATACGAATATGGCCTCACCCACAACTTAGTGTGTATTTTTTCCAGTATCAAGTAATTAATAGCGATAATACATTCAATAAATACACATTATAAATAAAATAATAGCAGTGGCATGAAGTTATGAAAATGGCGTAGCTTTTAACATTTTGTTATTGAATTAAGACTCAGAGTATTTGTTATAACTTTATTGTGATAGCGCTAACGTCTTTATGAAGAGCGTCATTTTTACTTATAGTAGAGGGGTTTCGGCGCTGCCTGCTCACTCCGCGTTGATTTACTTGAGAATGTGCCTACCTGAAAGAACCACTTTTTAATTATAGAGTCAGGGGTAACCGCCAAGGGTATCACCGGCTCATTTCAGTGGAACCAATATTCCGAACCGGTGGTAGCTTTTGACCATTGATAAGTTCTTTTTTAGTCTACATGAATAAACAAAATTTTGATTGATTAACTTACGCCAGTTTTAAGGTGACTGATTGGTCGAGTGTGAGTTAAGCGCGGCGGGATGGTGCCGTGTCGATTGCAACCTGGGCTAATGCTGGAAATGATCGTTTTGTATTTGCCCTGGTCTGGTGATCGACTCCGGTCCATGTACAGTAGGTAACCATTATACAAGCGTTGCTTAGTTTTGAGCAGTGCAGGCGCGTAGTGAGTACTTGATTAGTGAGGCAGTCTGATATACACGCGCGTGCATGGTGATTTATTACTAGCGGATGCTATATGTATAGGGTTCCGCTTTCGAATATCCCAAATTCCTATCTATTTTTGGCAGCCATTTTTCTCGGAAATAGTTTGACGTAGAAGCTTGTTTGATAAAGTGGAGGATATGAATGAAGCGCCTATACATCCCGTTAATTAATACAAAGCTATATGAACTTAGCTGTAATACAATGATGATTTGAAGCAAGTGTCATAGTCTACATGTAATACTACACGTACGCTACGTATGTAGGGATGGTATTCAACGCTTAAAGACACACGAAAAATTTATTACAGCCATAATTCCTCGAGCGTGTTCCGCCGACATCATGATAGCGTGGTACGCTTACATAAACGGTTGTACGTCGTAAGTATATTTATTTACTAACCATGTGGTTACGAGAAGCGAGTGACCATTTCACCGTTTCGCAATAAGCCAGAATGTCCATGTTAATGAAAATAAAAGGAAAACGAACACTTGTCATGCGCACCGTGGTTCCTCGGCTCGCGCCTGCAGGGGCAGGGCTGATATCTTACATTTTAAGCGAACATACAAAACAATGAGTCAGTTTTGGACGTGCCTACTTTCTCAAAACCACGTCGGGATAACCGAGGTGTAGCCAGGTGTCATACGCACCGAGCCGGGATGGACAGAGTTACAGTTTTATCAATAAGATAAGTGCCCATTGCCATTCAACGGAAGCGCTTCTAAACTTTGCCGTGATTTAGAGCCAGGCATTCGTTGAACAGCCTCGAAATAGGCAGGTACCAGCGCCGAAGACTTCGTACAACCCTTTCGAAGTAATGATTATTCTGCTTCCCTACCTACAAAAATGTATTTTCCACCACCAATAGGTACCTACTTTCACACACAAAACACTTCTTCAAATATATACCTACTAACACTATAGAATACATGTTTTATTCAACATGACCCGAAATTGATTAATTGCGGAATTTGTTTAGGAGTACTGTCCTCAAGCATTCGGGCCACGAGTGGACACATCGCATCGGCAGAATACAAATCCTGTACGATAGCATCGTATAAGTAATATTATGCTACGCCAGGTATACTTTTCCGACGATGCGATGGCCCGACGCTACGACACGATCAGTGTTGCCGATGCCGTAGTCTTGGGCAAAGCACACAGCATATTTTTAATCCATTGATGACAGGAGTGTGAATACGGTGCGCGTGCGACTACGCGTGACGTGCTAGCTCAAGGTACGTATTCTATGAACTCAAATAGACTGGACAGTGGGTCTCATTTCCATTAGTATATTTAAAGGGAGCTCGAGTATGATTAATTATTTAACTGTCAGTAGCATGTGATAAACAACTAAAAATAGGCTAGCCACCTGATGATGAAATAATAGAAGTATTTACGTCATTTTGTTACTACAACAACATTTTAGGCTACTTTTTGAGTATCGTTATAGGTACCTATCATTGTGAAAAAAGTATTTGGGTGATGTGTCTATCTATGACTAGAAGTATTTCATTTAAAAAAAATGTTTTTATATTTATTTATTTTGATGTTAAATCTTATAAATTATTTAAAGAAATATTAGCCCAGCAAGATAAACAACCTGTCAACTAAAGAATCACAAGCCCGACCTCAGACTTCGGTGTGAGATCGCTTTTAATATAGACAGTGGTTCTACAGCCTCCTTATTCCCGCGCATCTAGAAATCTGTGTTTCTTTCTGGAAGTATTGAATCGCAAGTACATTTTGGCACAAATAGTAAAGTGTACTTTATATAACGAAGAGACCATAGACTTCATAATATAAACTAAAATTACGTTGAATAGAGAAATAATTAGTAACATGCGAGCCAGACTATGCAGCACTCCAACTGCTAATCCAACTGATAATGAATGCTCGGTCGCATTAACCTACCCTCTGGTTATTTAATACTTTGACTTCTTCGTCCTGTGTCATCCTTCGTCCAAGTTACTGTTAATACTTTGGAATGAGTCAACCTTCAGCACCCAAGTGATTGACTACATGGAACTGGCCAGAGCCTTGTTGTGCGACTTCTCCAGAGACTTCTTCATCTCAAAAAACAACTTCGGATATTTCCTCATACACATTCTGAACGCCGCCTTCCTTAAAATCAGGACCTAGAATGTGTTTTCCAATTAGAGCTATTATTTGTTGCCAGTACTTCCTTTCGCGGCCTCGTCAGTGCCTCTTACTAGCAAGGTCCCAGGCTTGATTTTGGGAGCATGTTAAGTAGGATTTAGACAAGTCCCTGTCATAATAAGGATCATTTCGAGTCAAAGAGCGGAGGGGGGGGGGGGGGGTTGGTAGACCCATTGTATAGGATTAGCTTGTTCATTTTCGTACATTAAAGGCGCTGAATCCGCCATTATCAGAACTTTTGTCCGTCTGTCTAAACGGCCATCACAGAAAACTAAGTAGGTAAAACTACATTCAAACATTTTTGAAAGTCTTAAAGAGGCCTCAATCAACTCAGGTTGTCATCAGAAAAGTGCACTATGGTAATCGACATACGTATTAGCCTAATATTTCATTCCGGGAACAGGGGACGGGGGAGTTATTACTAAGTGATATTATAAATTACAGAGACACCTACCGAACAGGATGTGATAGCGATGATGTGCGACATCCGAACCTCCCTGTCGGTCACCAAGGAGATTTCCCCGAAGTAGTCTCCGTCGATGAGGTGGCCGACCTCAGCGTGACGCGCGGAGTACACCGCCAGCACCCCCACCTCCACCACCATCAGGCCATCGCCTTGCACCCACGCCTAGGAGAGTACGTGACAAGGGATACAGAGTACAATAAGCTGAGGATCGTAATAGTATTCACAAACGATCGAACCCATACCGTATTGGCTGCTGACTACTCTCTCTAGGTAGACAAACAGATTTGTTATAGGCGGACCATGTCTTGTAGTCCAGCCCGTACTAAGTTCCATCGTCCATTATTACTATAAACCCAATAAGCAAACAAGCGCATTCCACGAATAGGTAAGCAAGTGTGATCTCCGAGGGAGAACTTATACGTATAACCAAGTAATGACCTTCAACCGTTAAAGCTAGATCGCTGACAACTTTACATCTATACATATAAATAAAATTGGAGTTTTAGCGGAAAAGGGAAGATCTTCCAGCCAGGCGGGTGGTACGTATGCCTGGCGGGGCGGCCGCTATGCCCCAACGGTTATTGTCGGGATCTTGTATATATGTTACGTGCTCCGAAAACTCTTATAGCGCGATTCAGGATTGTGACGTCAATTGTCTATTGTACTGAATGCGTCTGCAGTGCCATCTGCGTAGCTTGTGGTGTGGTTAAAGTGGTCGCTACAGAGTGTCTGTTTGTAATATTAAAATAATCGCTTTTTACTAAGTGCATTTGGATGTATACACGTTACCTATACCGAAACAACATTTTTTACAATTTTTGTCCGTCTGTCCGTCTGTCTGTCTGTTTGTCTGTCTGTTTGTTCCGGCTAATCTCTGAAATGGCTGGATCGATTTTGACGGGACTTTCACTGGCAGATAGCTGAGGTAACAAGGAGTAACTTAGGCTACTTTTATTTTAGAAAAAAAAATTGGATCTCACGAAAAAAAATTAAAACCAATGTTGCAGCGCAGCACCTGATTAAATTTGATAGCAACAACCTGCAATGTGTCCCGCGGGCTCATAATGGGCGAGCAGGCTGTTGTCAACGGTTGTCGTTGTTAAATACCACGCGGATGAAGTCGCGGGCAACAGCTAGTGTCAAATAAAATGAACAAATTATGAAATCGACTGCAACTTGCAAAGCATTCAGTTTTCATGATGATGTCACCAGTTTTCGACTGTAAAAGTCGGAGTAAACGAGTAGCATCACGTTACCTAGGAAACATTCCGAATACCCTATCCCTCATGGGCTAGCAGCAATCGGCCCTTCAAGTGTTGCGTGAGTGACTTAACGATAAATGATACTTACGAATATTTAAAGTAAAAACTTACGTCAGCGACAACATCATTCTTCAAGTAGAATTGTCTCTTCAGCATGAGCACCAGCTCCTCGACTATCTCTAGCGGCCATTCCTTAAAGTGCGGGATCCTCGTCAAGTGCCTGCAGTAGCGGTTCAAGATGACTTCCCTTTTCAATGCCGAAGGAACGGACTGATACAGCCCATTCACGATTTCAATTATCTTATACTTAGTCATATTAAAGTCAAAATACTGTTCCACTTTTGACCTCAACTGATCCGGCAGCTGCCGACACTCCAACAAATTCAAAGCACTGTGCTTTATCATCAAATGCTGGTCATCAGAGTACTTGAAACGGTTGACGAGTGCGTAAGCTTCCGTCACACTCCATAAATAGAAACAGTTAGCTATTACATATGCTATCAGTGAACTCACAATATCCATGTGGTGAGCGAGCCTGTACAGTTCGAAACTGAACAGAAGTAAAGACTTAATGATCCTGACTAAGTCTAACATCGCCAAATGAATATTCTGACTTGCCTTTATTGCTGGTTCATCGGCATACTTAATTATAACCTCGGTTTTAAAGTAAGACGAATAGCCGGTCACCTCGCCAGCATTCATGATGAAGAGCAGGCAAACCATGTCGCTAATATCGAAAAACTGAACCATTGTGACCAGCCCCAATGTGCCCACCCTCACAAATTTCAACACATCAGTCTTCGCCGATGGACGGGTTCCCGTTAGGATAGGCGAAACCTCGTAGACTCTATACAAACTGAATATGCTCATAATTTTAAGAAAGCAAACGAAGTAGTTAGCTTTGCATAAACCACAGTTTATATCCGTGCCAAATCTTAGGAACATGATCCAATTAAGAGGAATAGCTGAAGCGACATGTAGGAACAGTTTTGTAGAGCAGTAGTGCATTGTAGACTCCTCGGGGTTCAAAACGACTCTCCGAATTCCTTTGTTAATATAACCTGTTCTGAAGGCCACGAACAGGTCGACAATGATGACCAGCTCCAGCATGGCGACGGTGTAGTAGAAGCCCATGCACAGTCCGTCGAACAGAATAGTCGATGTGAAGTGAAAAATCACAATTTTCGCTATGAATACATGCAGTAATAGCCAGTCCCAAGAGGTTCTGAAAATAATGTTAATGTAAGTAGACAATCGGAATTAAGTCAGGTGGCAGGCTGTTCCTGGGACTGCACGAGTTGATTTTGCGTGGATATTGTTATAACTAGCTCGTGATTTAAATCCAATCGATAAAGTAGTATTGTATTCCTAAACACGGACTCTATGCAACATACAATGCATCCAAATTTTAATTCTTCTGCCTTCTGTAGAGAGAGAGAAAATTTCCATCTACCTTTTTTCGGCCTACATATAGAGCATTGAAAATAGATCTATCATTCATCATATAAGGTAAGATAAGCAACTAAGAGTGCGGAGACAAAGTACCTACCTGAATTTGCTCAACGGATGGATCCGGCTACTATATCTGCGGAACTGATTAATCCTCTCCATTCTCATGGCATGAGAGCTATTGTAGAAAGTTCTAGATCTATCGTCCGTATATGAAAGGAGAAATAGATTGTACCACCAGCGCTTGGAACGAGCTACAAAACCGGTGCCGACGATGTCTATATCCAACACATCTCTCTCAGGGATAATCGAACAACTATGGTTGTGGTACGATTCGTGGAAATCGTTGTAGCCATACATATTTATTTTTATTAATAATAAGGATAATATTGTGGCAATCCAGAAGGCAAAGCGTAGCGTTTTATCTAGTTTGTGAGATGTCTGTGAATTTACCAAATCGTAAAAAGGTCGTTGAAATAGGAACTTCATCATATTTTTCTCGTCTTTGGTAGGTAAGTCCTGTACCCGGTCTTATACTGTAGTCAAGAACTAAGCCCCAAGAGATGTCATAAATACAATAATTTATGTTCTGATATTATACCTACTTACTTATTTGAAATGGCAACATTATATTTATAATAGGGAAGTGGTATGGCACCCGCTCCGCATTTTCACTGTAGCCTAGCCAACAAGTGATACTGGCAAAATACCTATGGTGATGTTAAATTCAAGAAAAGGTAGGAAATGTCACGCTGACACACTGATTGACAGCACAGCGAGCGACCAACCGATCAGCGGCGGCCATTGATTGATGGCGTCGTTAGTTGTGTTTATGCATTTCGTTTGAGAAAAATACCTACACATATTATACAAAATGCCTAAAAACATAACAAGTGAAGTGCGCGAGATAATATTGAAAGTTAAGGAGTTCATGGATGAGGAAAAACGAATGCAGGTACCAATAATACCACTGAGTAAAGTTTACGTTCGAGTCTCAGCGGCGACAGGTTGGTTTGCTGTAAATATTCTTAATTACACTGCTAATGCATGTACCGAATTGTTAAAAATATCAAACGCATTTGTATGTCTGTTATTGCTGGCATTTACATATTCTGATTTTAAAATGTGGTCCGAGGGCAATGGTCCTGTGGTAAATATTAAAATTACGCTCGCGTAAAGCGCCGCTATGTCGTTGTCAGTATTTAGGGTGGGTTATATCCAGATCAACTTTATACAATGTAATGTGCTTATAGCATTTTTGTTATACTAATGCTTAGGCTTTGAAACAAGTATGTATGATTTGATAATAATTATATGATTACCATCGATGCCATAGACACACATGATCTATTTTAATACATGCTATTGTATTGGATAATTTACCCTCTTGCAAGGTGTGAATCCTCTTCCCAACAAGCCCCAAGGGGAATGGTTTATTAATATTATTTAAATTCAATATAGAGATTTTTATTGTTTGTTTGTTTGAAATAAAATATCATGTTGAATTCTCAAATGTGAGAACAGTATGCATGGTAGAGCCAATTATATTTTACTGTGAACTCAGCATGAGTTGCAGCATAACAAGCAATCCTAAACTTATTTTTAACTATTATTTGACTTTATAAAGTATGCTGGTGCATAGACAAGATATCTTATTATCATGCGAATGTATATTTTAAGTATTGAGGGTATACATTGCACATGTTGCTCTAATGCAATTGATAAACAAGCTAATGCGATTTGGAATATGGTTGATTAATCTAAGCATTTCTTATTGAGATTGAGTTCAGAAAAGATTGAATTTTTTAATTAAGATTGTATAGATATATACTTCAGCATCATGGTCCGGTTTTGTCTCAAGGTTTCAGCTGTGATACCTGCATGTATCAAACAACCCAATGGCGATTTAATCTAAATGTTAGCTATATTGCATCCCTCCATCATGTGGGTCCTGAAAGGACACTCATATGCTAGCATCTCCTGTTTCTCCCTTCTTATTTTACTGATTTAAGAAGTTTCTACTGGTTCTTGATGAGATTAGAAAACTTGTGTCCATCTTTTGAATGTGTGTTTCATTGAAATATATTGACTAATATGAGTGGAATATAACCTATTATAATGTTTTCCAATGTGCATAACATAACATGTTTTTGCAATTTCTGCAATAAGTTAACAGATATATGCCATTTTCATATCATCATGTCAAATCCAGTATTTTATTTATAATGTGTATTTATGGATCTTTTATTGCTATTAATTACTTGACATTGGCAAAATACCCGCTAAGTTGTGGGTGAGGCCATTTTCATATCCATTTCATTTCATCGCATTTCATTTCGTAAAAAAAGAAAAAGTTAACATGTCATATAAATTAATATTTTCCAGGTGTATCAGAACGCACTGTATTAAACATCGTGAAGGAAGCAAGGCTTGTCGAGCAAGGCCTCTTAGACCCTGAAACATTAAAGAAGACTCCAAAGAAACGAGTACGCACAAAAGGCAAGATTGAAGTCGACGAGTATGACTTACAAGTCATCCGGCGAAAAATCCATGAGTTCTATGCTTTCAAAAAAGAGGTACCAACAATCAATAAGCTGCTACAAATTTTAAAGGAAGAAATTAACTTTAAAGGGTCCAGGGAGACTTTAAGGAAGATTTTGAGAAAAAATGGCTTCCAATTCAGGAAAACTAAAAATAATAAGGAAAAGGAACCTGTACCGGAATCCACGTCGTCTGTTCCTCCGATGGTAGCTCCCTACATACATACCATGTTTAGTCATAAAAATTTACAATCATAGATTCTAAGGTAGGTACACTATTAGTAATGTCCTGATGGTAAAGCATTAGATACTTGAATCAGTCTATTTGCTTTTTAAAGTATTCGGGAATGTTCATATTTTAATAAAGATAAAGGCATCACACTTAGTTGTAGGCCAGATTGCACACTGGTGATGATCTGGTGGGTTCAACTGGATGGCTACATTGCGTTATTTCATCTGGATGATGAAATAGCTCGACCATACAGCCATACAGCTGTGATAGTATGGACACAATTGCAGCCCTAAAAAGAGTGTAAAGGAGACTACATTGAATGTTCCACACGACGGAGTGGTTGATACAACAATGAGTGATGAGAGTTATAAAAAAGAATGAGAAACTGCAACTTTGTACTGTTTCTTATAGGTAAAACAACCATCCGATTGTGTATAGCGCTTTTATTTAAGCCCAGGGTAGCTGCCGGCGCTGTACCTGCGAACAGCCATTTCATATTTCGATTTTCGCACCCGCGAAATCGCGACCTCTCGATTGTTTGATAATTGATTATGATTATAACAAATGGTTCGATTATTTTTATGATTCGATTAGGCACATAACTGAAGAGGCAGGCAGGCAGGACTTAATTTTTTTGTAACTGGAATCAGAATATTTTATTCATCTATACTGTTATATATTTATGAATCGACACAATTGTGGTTAATATAAGGAAAGTAAAACTGATAAATATATAACAAACCAAGTTAGCATTATTCACAGCTACAGCATTCAGCTTCAGCGATAGCATTCTGGAAATCATAGATAATAATATGATTATTATTATTTTAATAATTATACATAATATGACATTTATTCTAATGTAATGTAGCGCACACGCAGTGTATGGTCCTCGCCGTTATGTATTCTAATATCGCTGGAAGCAAGTAATTTGTTACAATAAATAAGTACATTCATCATGAACTGTAAACATAGTATGTGCCTATTTTTTTAGCCTCCAGACCTGGGCTCCAATTCTGTTCACACAAACGACTCAAAATCGAGTGATAAGGATATTACCGTAGATAGAATAACCGCTTTGGACTGGTTTTCCATACAAACACGTAATGTTTCATAATTAATGGATTGTTAGGCCCGGCACACACTGGCGGGACAGCACGGCCGGGGATCCTCAGGAATCCTGCGGTTTCCGTGGAAGGCATCCCGAGTGCTATCAACACAGCATCGCAAAGCATGCCGCAAATTACAACTACAGCTAAAATTTCTAAAATCTCTTGTGCCGTGCCGCCAGTGGGCGCTAGGCTTTAGCACACTATGGGTGCTGCTTGATCGTCCAGACCAATACTATATGATATACCTATGTAGCGGTTTATGTTTAGGTTTCTTCACTATGTGAAGGACATTGTTCAGACTGCTTCCACTATTTACAATGTTTTGTTTTGTGTGTGCTCATTTCTGCAGAGACTGAATAATATTGAAATGTATAAATTGTTCCCAAACATTATCTGAAATCGATTTATTATTATACTTAATAAAACTAGTACAACATTATTTATTTTAATAACTGGTGTCAAGCCTGCGCGCGCGGTGGCGCACCGCGCTGTCTCCGTGCATATTCGTACTCATTCTTAAATTTACGTTAACTTTTTCACAGATGGCAACACTTGTAGTTTGTGCGAACACATAGCAGTGCTTCTTATAACCTTACAAACATGAAACCATAAAATATGCTGCACATTAAAATAACAAAGCAACTCACGTAAACAAGACACTTTTTTCCACTTTGTTGACTGGCGAATGGAGCAGACCACACTAATGTATTGAGAAGAATAAGGATACTGAATGAATTGTGAACCCTTCCCGACTTTTCGGTCTCGAATCTCGCTATCTGACAGCCAATAGTTTGATATTTGGCCAAAAACGTGAATAATAATAGTTTGAAACTCCGTGAAACATTAACATGCGCCTTGTTTCTCACGTTCTAGATAAGAGCTTGGGAATACCATGATCGCTCTTAAAATTATGATTAATTTTGCTTTAATAGATTAGTTAAATGATACATTCTGGTTTGGGGTAGATAATATTTTTTAATTATTATTAGCTGTTGTAGTTTTCTTATAAATAACAATTATTCGATACCGCGTAACTAAGCGGTAAGCCCTTTAAACGTTGCTGCTTATTGTATGCGGTAGCTATTCAAGTTGCTCCAGCTGCGATGCGTGGGAGGGGTCTTAAAATGAAACATCGATTTATTAATTGAATTCACATACGTATAATGTGATTTATTCAGCGCCAACCGCAAGTACGAGTTACAAGGCTTCCTTCGAATGTTGTAATTGTCAATGTTAAATCTCTTGGTACTCAGAAGCTATTACATCGTATCCGTAGTATTGCGGGGATCGAGAGCTGCCTCCGCAGTCACTATATATATTATTTATTTACGAAATAGGATGTGATGAAATAAAATGAATATGAATATGGCCTCATCCACAACTTAGTAGGTATTTTGCCAATGTCAATTAATTAAATAAATACAAATTAAATTAATATGTGTAATAAATGCACAACATCATCCTGCGATGGAATGTTTCCAAACTGTCACCCGAACACTATTCAAAATAGCCCTTTGCCAGCTCGTCGGGAGCGACATCCAGTTCGGAATGTTTGCGAACCCGCTACAGATTCGCTTTCGAATTATTTAAAATAACCGTACCGGCGGCTCTGATATTAAATGCTAGGAATATATTCACTGCTGATAAACAACTTATAGTGTGCAATATATGGCTTCATATATGTCTTATAATTTCGATACTATTGCATTTATTTGGCTATCATCAAAGACTAGGTACACAAACTGTATGCAACGGAGCAATGCCAGATCATTAATTGAATTCAATACAATCAACATTTTCAAATGTGCATGATTCGCATATAGGTATACTGATTTAAAACGAAATACATTATTTATAATGACATATAATGAAACAGTTTTTGATTGCAAACGAGCTAATATAGAATATACAAAACAAAACAAACTATAATATACCCACCATGCAGTCACGTTCGGACTATGCCGGGGACGCGACTACCGCACAATCGCTTTTTACCGATTTATATACAATAAATCGTCGCGCTCCTTCGATTATATACCTATAGATAATACCACAGCGGGGCTGCGAATGAAACTATATAATATTATGATTAAACCCATCATATAAAAGAAACAGTATAATACAACTACTACATGCCTAATAAAAAAACACCGGGGAAGTGATATATGATACTTTTTGTAAAAAATCTAACATTGAGATCTAAAATAACAATAAATTACAAATAAACATTGTGTAATTGACACAAAGCTCTATTCAGACGGTGGCGGGATCCGTCTGCGGCCCCTGGCGAATCGCCAAACTATCATTAAACATTTTAATCTTCCACTAACAATAAAAATCACTTATAACTATTAATAATTATGAAATCCGTCCGTCCGCACCGGTGATATACCTATATTGAAGACGGCCGCGCAACGTACTCTATGACCATAACAACCGCAGTAAATATCTAGGTACTTAAATAATAATTTAATAAATACATAAATGCGTATCAATTGAGGCCCTATGCTTGCAGAGCTCAGAGCGTATCCAAGGGCCGAGCGTGTAGAACCGTCGCGCAAGGTTAACCTTATACTCGTATGTAACGCTGCATGGCCGCTCTACTGACGGCCCCGAGTGATCGAACCAGTGCATCGATAGAACTAACTCACTCCTCGACTCTGATTATTGCAATCAGGCCCTGAACTCCCACGCTAGTGGCAAACAATCATAGTATACATAAAACAATGATTTAACGAAATGGATTACAGGGAGATAAGTGAGGGGTGGACTCAGCACAGGCCGTCCTCGTCGTCCGTGTTCGCGGCCAGGGCCGACCCCGGCGCGCACGCCGCCTCCCCTGCCTCTTCCCCCGATGCTTGCTGCGGAAGTTAATATTTTATGAGTAATAAACATCATTTAGATCTTCCAAGATGTCAAATTCCAACAGACTACTGTAATAATAAGGTGTAACAATGACGGAAAATATTTAATTAGGTTAATTAACCCCAATCCCAAAAAAACGATGTATCTTCATGGTACAATAATACGTTCCGCCAGATCCTCTTTCCATGACTGCTAGGTCACGTGGTTGGCCTAAGGTTATCATCCACCATCCGCGGACTAATGAGCGGTGTTTATTTTATTGAAGATTTCAGTTAATTGGCAACAATTAGTCTCGGGCAATTGTGATCGTAAATTGCAGCGCATTATTATACCATGGGTATTCTTAAATAGGCTTTGTGTGTATTAGAAAGCACAGACGGGATGGGAGGGTTGTATCTTCTCCCCGGGACGAGCCCCGGCAAGAGAGCGAGCCCGAGGGCGGCACCCGTGCATGCTGTCTAGACGTAGGCGCGGTACTCACGTGCAGCCCCGGCTGCTGGTGCTGGTGCTGGTGGGGGGCGGGCTGCGTGGCGGCGGGCAGCGGCACGGCGGCGGCCAGGCGCGCGTACTCCACGTCCATGCTGCGCACGAAGGGCGAGGCGAGCGCGCGCTGCGCCGCCTCGCGGTCCTCCTCGTCGTACGCCTGCAGCAGCTGCTCGATGGTCGCCATCTCCGGCGCCTCGCAGTTGTTGCCCCACTCCTGCGCACGCGCCACCACAATATAGATCGCCTCGACTCGCCTCGCCCGACGAACACACCAACTGTACGGTCCCGCACTAAGCAACGCTTGTGTTTCGGGTGCCGCAATGAAATAACGATGCTTGTTTTGTCAAAATCATCGGGCCCGATGCCCGAGTCGTGTATGACTTTTGCGCAGCGCAGTTGGTAGTGACACTACTTTCTGTCATGAGGGTAACGGGTTCGAATCCTGGTAGGGACAAACTTTGAGTGATAAACATGCTTGAATGTTTGTATCCAAGTCATAATTAATATATACTGGGTTCGTTCCCAGTCTTTTGTACAGTACCCATAATACAAGCATTGCTTAGTTTGGGCCCATACAATTGGCGTGTTCGTCTGGCGATATTTTTTTTTTTTAATATCCTCCGAGGCATTATTAGTATGAATGAACAAAGTCCCATACTTCATGTTTTGATAGAATTTACAGACAGATAATTACAGAGCAGTGGTTAGGTTCGTACCTTGTATGCCTTCTCGGCGGCGACGACGTCCTCCCTGGCGAGCTGCACCAGCACGATGGCGACGGTGAGCCGGCCCACCGCGCCCGTGTTGCCGCCCTCCTGGTGGAAGCCGATCTCGCGCCGGAGGCTGTCCACCGCCTGGTCGTACCTGCCGGCGCATGGGACACCTCGCCGTACACTCACCGATGGATATACCTCATTGCTATACTGCAACTAGACCGATAGGCCTAGCCAAACACTCGTCTCACATCCTAGCATATGGCAATCAGTGTTCACCTGTCTCCATAGGATTTAAGCGTGAGTATATTACGATGTCATCGTGATCATATTGAGTGAATTATTGCAGCAGATTGTTGTCGGATACAACGAGATTTTTTTTATGACTGCTTGAAAACCTAATGATTATAAAATAATAATCATAATGTATAATAACACTTACCGTTGAAGCTTCACTAAAATTCGGGACGCCTTGCTTATGTACTCGGAGCCCTGATGCTGACTGCTCTCGGTCTGAGGATTGGAATATTAAATATTCAAGAGATTTTAGAAAATAAATAAAATACTTGCAACTGTATCACATACAACCTTTGAATGATACCAGTGCTGTTCCAGATGCCAGCCGACGACCTGAACGGCTCTTCACTAGCAATTGCTACATGACAATTCAATTTAAAGACCCGCACAGACAGAAGAGAATTCTTTATTCCGCCTTCTTTGAAATAAACTGATCACCGTTTTTATATAATGTATAGAATATATGTTATACAAGAACTTCTGGTTGCGCGGAAACTTGTTGCGAACGTTCACAACACACTACATAAGGTGTTCACAATTACATTGCAGCAGGAGAGTCCCAGGCAATATTGCTGAGCCATATATCCACAAATTTTCAAGTATTGTCTTGTCTAAAAACACTGAACCGTCGTCAACTCACCGAAGAGACATCGGCGGCTTGCTGGTACAGCTTGACGGCCAACTCGGGCGAGTTCTCGTCCAGGATTCTGGCGGCCTTGTCCAGCACGCTGGCACCGCTGTCCCCGGAGCCGTGCTGCTGGTACAAGCTGGACGCGTCCACGGCCAGCTCGTACAGCTACATGGGATGATTTGCTTCAGTTTTACAGAATAGTAGCGACAGTGATATATGCTGGCACAAATATAATGAAGTGTGTAGTTGTTGTAACAGTCGAAAATACACCACCACCATATGGACCATAAGTAAAAACGGTCAGAGCTAACACAGCAGAGTTATCATATCCCACCTCGTCAGGAGTGGATGTCTCCTTGCTCACGATGATCGCGTTCTCCAGGGCCTTGGCCGCGTGGAAGAAGGCTCGGTTCTTCTTGTAGTACTCGGAGGCCTTTAGGTGACACTCCTTGGAGTTCTTCAGGTCACGGGCGATGCGGTAGCATTGTGCTAGAGGAAGAAGATGATGTTAATATTTTCTAGTTGCCCACTCTATGCTACACTTTGTTTTTTCGCTCCATAGAGGGCATAGTAAATTGTGTAAATTGCCATTGAACCAATGCAGATTGTGCTGATTGTGAATTTGGATATATTTTCCAAATATTTTTTCTTACTGATAGATAAATAATCAAATAAAATGTGTTTTATTACTTCAGGCAATATGATAAAGAAACAATCCCATACATGATAAAAGTTCACTAATGCTTTAAAATCAAAATATTATACCTAACTAGTTATTTATTTTGTAAATCAATTTGCAAAAAGAAGGTGGGTTTCATGTAGGCTGTTTTATTTAATCTGTAAGTTCATCATGTAACTTATCTTCTTTGTTACTTGTGTAGTCCTATTAAAAATAGAAGAATTATAATTGTTAGTTGTGCTACAGGCATTGTTCTTTATTATTTTAACCTTTGGAATGGGTTGGTTTGTATTAATGTATTAACAACCAATAATTAGAGACTCAAAAAAACAGAACATAGAAAGACAATATAAAGAACACTAACCTGCTTGGCTGTACTCATCAGCTGCACTGTCATAGTCAGGTTTCCACCGCAACAGGGAAGTCTTCAAGCTGTTAAATGAACATACAGCACTCAATATGGTTAAAGACACTAAACTAGTTACAATACACATTATTGTAGTCTTTAACAGGGTTAAATCAACAGTTAATATGATTTAAAAAAAATACACATTGGTTCTTGATATCATGTGGCTGCTAACACTAATTACTTGTTATTCACAGGACACATTTAAAAAAAGAAGTAAGTAAGAAAGACATTTCTAAATTGTAAACCAGATAATTATGTAATGGGTAATTATTTTTTTTGCCCTGTAGGCTGAAAATTTGCTTGTTTGATCAGAATTTATCACTGTTTTTAGGTGCCCACTATATCTAGTGAGTTAATATTTAAAAAAAAATGCAAAGAATAACAAAATTATATACTTTTAAGTACATATGACATGGGCTGCATAAATAAAAATCAGTATTGTTTAGTAAGAGTCGTATTATTGTAAAGATTTGCCTTGAATTGTTATGATGGCAACTGTTAATTATTAGCTTAGTTTTTTGGTTAATAATAGGTTTGTGGTTCGTTAGTAGCCCATGATTATTATACTTACTTACTCAAATATTTTTATTTTGTACAGCAGTTGACGAAGCGGCTAATGCCACTTCGTCAACTGCTTTACTTTCGGATTTCTTTTATAGCACTAGATTGTTGATCAAAAGTAGGCATCTTTACTTACAATTTCTCAGCAGCTTTGCAGTGTTCCTGGGCTTCATACAGTTTTGCAGACATATTAGATATCAACAATAATCTCTAATAATTTAGGAAATATGAAATTGTTCCACAAGATTTCTGAATTTGTGAATAATCAATAAAATGTGGTAAAAAACTGAAACATTTGTTTGACAAGTAACAATACGGCAAGCTGTCTGTCTGTTCTGTCAACAGGCTGTCACCCACTATATTTTTTTAATTTGGCATCACCACAGATATTTTGCCAGTGTCAAGTAATGAATAGCAATAAAACATTCAATAAATACACATTATGAATAAAATAATGGATGTGACATTATGATATGAAAATGGCGGTGTCATGTCTTGTATGATATGATACGTGCTCCGGAAAATCTCATTAGAGCTATATTGAACTTCGTCATCGCTGTGTGTCTTGTAACGGGATTGAAGAGGTGGCTAAAAATAAACAAGCTAAAAATTGCTAAGTACTCTTACTTATACGTTTAGTAAAGTACCAACCTAGTTACTAGTATTACAAATAAAATTGAATAAGTAGCTAATAATATCATTTTTCTATCGGTACTCAGTTCAATTGTATGTCGCGGTGTGCGTCGAACGAACAGGCATGCTCCATGCTCCTGTTTATTTAGATCTGACCCAGACATAGTAACAAGAACAAACACGATTAGTCTAAGAGCTGCCCAAAAACGCCACTCACTAACTTACAAGACTTACATTTAAACTTACAAGACCACAACTCTGGGGGCTTATAATTTTCTAAATACCTAGGGAGATGTACATCGGTACGATTTCGGTAGATAGGTATGTCACGGAACCCAAGTTCGTCTATTTGAAAATAACATGCTTCTAGAAGTCTGCCTAATTATTTAAGTTTCTTCTTATTCGTATCAATTATCTGAATACTAAAAATATCAATAAGTAGTTACAAAAGCAAACCAGATGGTACCCACGGAGTGGTGTGCGCTCTCGGTGTAGCCACGTAAAGCGGGGATTGATAAAACGAAAAAATAGTGTTCCTTGGTAAATGCAGTGTGTAGGCGGAATTATTTAGATTGCAGACAGTTCGAGCCTGTAGCTACTTATAACGGCTGCGCGGCGGTCAGAGCTTTCAATCACTAGGTACCTGGCTAGGTAGTTGATTTAGGATTTACCACTTAGTATAACAATGCAATATTGATGGCATTTAGCGGAAAAAATATAACTATCGGGTCCCAAACAGCAACGCTTGCATTATGAGTGAGTACCGCGCATCCAATTAATTGAGGAGGATCCCAGTAGGTATATATAATTCGTTGAACAGATATTAAAAGTTCATGACTCTGGTAAAAACATTTACTGTTCATCACACAAGGGTTTCCCCTACTGAGAGTTGAACAAGAAGGCCTCACGCGGTACAAACCAGAAAGCAGGGTTACTCTACCGGACGAACACATGCAGTAAGTAGGATCTAGTTATATTTAATGTTTTTGCTTTGATATTTCAACCTTTCATCTTTCATATTTTTCTCTACTTACCTATATACCAACAACCTACAGTCTCAGAGCTAATCTGTGCTCAGACGAAGAAATAATCCTCCGTCTATAAACAGCACACAATTAGGTATATATTAACGTTACTGTTAATAACGGCGTTTCTTTCTAATCCCATAACGAAAATATAGTTTCCATCAATTCCAGTGAAAGAGAAAGCATTACATCCCCTTCCGTACCCCTCGGATCAACTCACTACAACAACAGTTATTTCTACGCCCGCGACGCAGGTGCTATTCCGAGTAGACACGAGCCGCTTGAAATATTTTTATTAATAATAATAGCAACACCGTGGGAATGCGCGCCGCGATCTGCGAGCGAGAGAGAGCCTCCACCCTGCAGCCTCCCTCACACACATTGCAGCCGCTTGCGCAAATGCCCAAAATAATAGGGAAATAAAACGGTTTTCATTTAAATGTTTATACAACTTTTCAAGATGGATGCGATCTGAAATTCAGTATTAGGTATTCATATTTACCCCGTGTGTATGCAACTAGGTAGGGTAGGTAGCCTAGCCACCCAAAACTTATTTTGTCGACTTTTGCACACACACTTGTTTAGAAGCTCAGATGTAACGTTGCCACTAGCAAAGTGAAGCCACTTTTTCAACACATTTGTAGTGGTAAATATTACCACATACAACACTTTTTGCTTAGTAAAAGTTCTGGCACAGGCTAAGAAGGTCCGGACGTAGATTTTTATAAGTGTGCGTGTGTTTACATGTTAGACCAGTTTATTTAGGTTTCACTTGTAGCGCACGACGTGTGTAGTCCTGAATATAACAAGTCTGTGCTTTTGCATGATATTTTTGAATGGTCAAAGTATTACATAGATTGTACATGTGTGTAAGTACCTACTTACCTTCCCTACCTACGTATGTCCTACGCGCCAAGTCAATAGCTTCCTACTTTAAAAATTAGTTAGAATGTGAGTACCTACGCAGGTAATAATAGGTTATCTTGTTATCAGCGTATCACGTCTACCACATAATAAACTGGGGCTAACATTACATCGCGTTGACTGTAGTGCGACCATAGATACCTACTTGTGTATTTATATTTACACAATATATTATTTTCCCACGATGCGCAGGTACTAGGTATACTCGTTACATATATAATATACCCCGTAATCAGAGCTCATGACGTCACAGGCTCATCCAGAGTCAAGCTACATTAATAACTGAAAAATATATGTAATCTAAATATCTACATGTAAGTATCTACCGATAGTCTAATTTCTCTAAATATGTAATTCATTTTGAGTCGTTGCTTAACAAATAACCGAGTCGAGTACTGGCGCCCGCGCCGTCCGCGCCACAGACTATTGCAGCGTGGACCAATTAGTACTGCCTACTTACTGTTTAGGTGATAGCTAGCTACCATCTCGATACGATAACACTAGTTTTCCTCGTGTTTCGTTTTTGAGCCAAGTTATTTATCGATTTACACGCACGAGCGCCGTGGATAATAATTTATTGACTATTTACTAACCTACTCGTCACAAAATGAACTGTCTAACTAACCATCGTAATAAAAAACGAAATAACATATTCCACACGAATTTGAACCCCATCTTCAAATGCAAAATACCTAGTAGGTTCTTTATTATCCAGCGAAATAAAGAGTCATTGTGACACACGTGTGTCATAATGCCCCGACTCGAACCCCGCAGCGACGAATAAAATATACTATAGTAGGGCTGTACTACCAGCTCGTGGACACTCATAGTCGACGGTACCTACCGACCGTACTACGCCACAGTACGCGAGTGCTCTACTCACGCGCAATACAATTTACCAAATGACATGGGTGTAAGGCAACATCAGACTATGTTGCGAGGGCCGCACACCGCCGCCGGTAGCTTGGATGTGGTTTGGATGTTACCTAGCACCAAACGTTCAGATTCTGTCGCCCTCTCCGCCAATTTCAAGCGATTTAATAATGGTAACCCGATAGAAACATCGTCTTGTCGCATTAAGCCGTCAAAGGCGTCAAATGCTCAAAGCTTAAAAGTTTGATGATTTGGATGCTTTGAACTTCCCAAAGGTTACTAAGTAATTTTAAATGTTACGAAACGTGTGACAATGATATTTGTCTAGAGTTGAGAACAATAGTTACCTAGTCGTTTACATTTTAAAGTGAAATCCAAAGTTTTAATTTATACCTGGCTTACAATTGAAATGCAAAGTCTAGAGTACTCAAGGGTCAATTGGCAGGGGCGGCGCGCGCGCAGGTGTGCCCGCGCCCCGTGAGAAATCTCCCCTGCCTAGGAGTAGGGCGGAGGGTTTCGCGAAGTGTGGGTTTGTTTCCCACGAGCGGAGCCCTCTGTCGGTATGCGCTATTGTTAGTCAAGGTCCCGCTGCTGATTAGATTAGGTACAAGGGGTTGAATTGTGAGGTAAAGCAGTCATAAGAAGCGGTGAATTATTTTTGAATAGACGACAAGATTAATAGAACTTCCCATACGCATGCCCGCTCAAGAGCTCGCACAGTCGATACAGCCGCTCGCGCATGACTCGACTGCTGCGCACCGAAATTGGTTACGACTACGTCTGAGCACTTGATTGTAAGTAGAAGGTTGGTGTTCATAGTTTTATACTCGTGTGATATATTTGTGTATTTATATTCTATTCATTATTTTAAATTCGGATCTAATACTGATGTAACTGTATAAATGCAAAACTCGCTTATAAAAAACACAATGTCGTCATCGTAAGATGACAATTTACCACACCTTTCCACTGCCGGGCGTCGAACCCACGCCGCGCCAGCCAGGTGGGACCCGTGAGAAACGAACGCCTCAGCCAGGGGGAGCGCCCGCGCCGCCGCACGCCGCACGCCGTCGCGTCGTCGGCGCGGGCGCCTCGCACTTGTATTATTAACCTAACACCAGCTCAGCTCACGCATCTGTCTTGAAGGAACGGTATGTGTACATTACCGAAATTATTTAATTACCTCTATGGACCAAACTTAGAAGTAGATCAAACAAAGAAATAGGTCTGACATACCAAAGCATATCCACCTAGAATCAATAAAAATAAAATAAATTAAAATTAATGGGTTCCCCTAGAATAGGCTAAAAACTAATGTTCACGATTACAATGTTACGGGCACTGAATTTCACATGCCAGTACCTATAAGTCACCCTGCAGGGGAAAGGTCTTATACTCATCTTTTTCTTCCAATCTTTTCGTTCCTTCATCTCCAGAGTCTACCTTTCTCGTACAACCGTCTATATAGTCTCGCTGTTACCCGGACAGACCTGGTACCTATACCCATGGCGAAACTATAAGGGCTCCTACCTAGTTGACTGTGGAACCCGAAAAACGCCCACGTCCTTATAAATTAAATAAAAGTGTTTACACATGACTTCACAACATAAGTTATCATACAATTTTGTACAAGATAGCTCTGCCCGTGACTTCGTAAGGATGGCCTTTAGTTTCGTGACAATCCTATTTCCTACTTCTGCATTTCGCGGCATAAAATGTTTGACAGTAGCAGTTTAATTTTGAGAAGCGTATGGGTGCCTACCTCTATTCGGTATTCATCTGAAGCAAGCACTGTGCGCATATGAGACTTGGATATAACTTATGCAAAGAGAGAAAGAAAGGCTGGACGCATTTCCGATGGGGTGGTAAAGAATAATGGAAAGAATGCTGGACAGAAATTGTGACAAACCGAGCAGTGTTGTAAAGAGTAGGCGGGAGGAAAGAGGAAGGGAGATTGGGAATTTGTAATTACATGACGCCCTTAGAAAGAAACAGGATCGGATTACAAAAAAGAAGTAATATGAATCAGTTAAGTTAATATGATTTCGGGTCAGATGGTCAAGGAATTGGCAGGAGAAGGAGAGTAAGAAACTCCACAAGCAGGAGCATAGCTTGAGATGCTCCAGACAATTTTTCTAGTGATGTAAACAATTTCACCCGGCTGCCACGGTAGGTAAGTACTCAACTGTAAGGAGGCATGAGAGGTTTGTTTACAAAGGCAGAAAATCGGTACCGTACCGACTTATTATTATAGGTAGGATACACCTTCCAAAAATTGAATTGGTCTGAGCTCTATCGACTCGATAGTTTCTCTCATTATAAATTGGCCCATTGAAGACACCTGCGTGGGTTGTGCAATGTATCTCACACATAAAATATTGATATAAGTATCTAGCCTTGCTACTTATTTATTTCGCTAAACTAGTGACCCCATTCACTTAAAAAAACTCCTTTATAAACTGATTTATACATATTGCGCGATAAAAATAGCAGTCCCTTCGACGTGACTCCATCCAAATGTAAATATCCACACAAAGTCCAGATACTTAGGTACCTACGAGTAGTTAGTATCTCTATCAGCTACTTTTGGCTAGGATAAGATCGGGTAGTTCTTAAAGGCGTGGTGATGTTCATTTAAACCTAGGTGGTGCAGTGGGGGCTAATTCAATCCCGTGAGTGCAGGCCCGTACTGTGAGTTTTAATGGTATCTATTCAAATCCCGATCAAGTGTGAAATTATAAGAGTCAATCAAGCCTATCAAGTAGTTGAATTTCATCGGTATTTGATGCTGCTCAAACTCGTCGGTAGGTGCGACACCCGTGCGTATCAGCTGAGAATGAGTTATTACAAAGCAATCCGATACGGTTCGAGAGTTAAGAAAAAAAATGTAATGACAATTTGTAAGTGCCCCGTAGGCCTATACGAAATAAACGATTTGACTTTGACTTTGACATTGGTAAAAATATATTTTGTGTGTGTTCTTTTACGATGCTTATTTAGCGGAAACTTACTTTTATGTATAATCAACATTTCCAAGAAGTTCTACGACCGACCGTATTATTTTAGCATCATCTATATGATCGTCAATAACGTTTTTACCTATATGTCCTATAGCGCCCTTTAATAGTACTTACCGTACCTTGGCCTGGCCATATTCTGAGCAGTTAAAATAGAATTAGTTCCCTAGCTACAACCTGGAGATAATCCAGTTCAGGTTTTTAGGGTTACGTATCCAAAGGGCCAAAACAAAAGGACAAGCCCCGCTGTTGCGCCAACGTTGCTCGTCCGCCGGTGTGTGCGGCCCTCAATGACTTATAGCTTCGAAACGAAAAGAGGTTGCATATTATATATGTAGGTACCTAAATAAATCCTTAATCGCAAGAAGAACAAATACATTTTTGTTAATATGTATAAACTAAAAAGGGGCCCAAAATATATGCAGAAGGTAGAGCTATTTTTTTATCCCCCCTATGTACCTCTTAGAATAAAAGTATGTGTAGGTGATACAATAAAATCTTTTCGTGTATCTAGTTTAAAAAAAAAATGATTGAAACCTACCTCCCAAAGAAAAGAAAAAGAATCGAATTGAGAACCTCCTTCTTTTTTTGAAGTCGGTTAAAAATAGTTTATGAATTGCAAAATTATATTTTAGTTTTTGTAGGATTGATTGAATAGATTGAGCAATACAACTGTGCGCTGTGTGAAACGCCCGCGCCGCGGCGCCGCGGTGCGGTGCGGTGCGGGACCCGCCGTGAACACGCGCGGCTCGCACTGGACCGGGTTTTCTTTTCCATTGAACACTCGTTGACTGCTGCGTAGGCGTCTGAAATACATTTTCAGAAACTGTAAAACGGCGCGAGCGAGACGTCGCGACACCTACTCGAGTCACAGCTGTGCGGTCCCCCTGAGGTTCCCACGCACCCCTACATCTGTCCGTTTGGACCCTTAATAAGGACTAGTAGACCTATTATTTTTCTTCCCTTGCAGTGATTCGTGTAACGGTATGTATGTACTCATTGAGTCGCGTGCGCCCGCGGGAGCAACATCTCCCGTTAGCTTCATCACAAAAAGTGTTGTTGTTTTTTTTCAAACTTTTAAATTTGACTATAGTACTAGTGGTGTGTGCATAACTGTTTTTTTAATATGAACGCTCTAATCAATTCTCAAAATCTGAATATGGCTTTGGATATGGCTGGTTAGTATTTCTCTTAAATCAATTTATTGAATACTAAGTAGATGTTTTCTAAAGCATGACTGCCAGTTTCTTCTAACGATTATGTGTTTATGTTCAACATCAAGTAAAATAATGACTTGAGATATGTCTATTAAAATCACTATACTATAATAATGTTGACAGCTCTTAGCGTCTGGCCACTATGTGTTGTAAATGTCCCATACAAATCAAGCCGTTTTAATTAACCCTTACGTACTCGTATATACGAGTCTTACTATACTTAATAATAGGCAAACAACCCCAGTCGCAAAAATATAAGTATAAAAACTCATAAATCATTTTATGTTCATTATTGATTGTTTTCTGTTGACGTTTGTTTTTAAATTAGTCATTATTTTTTTATTTAATGCTCTTAAAACTTTTTACTCGTCTTGGCTGACATGATTTTCACCAAACATAGCTAAGAACATCCTGATTAAACCAACTTTCGGAGAACAAAACCACGTTGCAATCGGTCCTAGTATTTGAGAACTATGATTGCACGGACAGATACACATACAGACAGACGGAAATACATACAGACATAGGCTTCAAAGTTATATGAACCGAGGTACGTCGCGCGCGCGGGTGGAAACTAATAAACTTTGTAGGCAGCATGCTGTCGAATCCTTGGGTAAGCGATAATGTGTCCTCGGCTACAAGGTGCTGGTGACTTATTATTTTTTTAAATAAGCAGGTTACTCTCGATTAACTGTAGATGATCTTGTTTTGGCAGACAGTACGTATGTATCCGTGCTAGTTACATCATGTATAACTCGGGAACGGGAGGGCCAATATTTTATTTTAGATTTTTTCGTTTGTCTCTCTGAAAAAAAATCATTTGATTCTGTTCGCCGTACAAAGTTCGCCAGAACAGCTAGTTAGATAAATTATAAATAAAGAAATCAGAACAATAAATAGTATGCAATGTTGGATGTTATAATTAGGCAACCCATCCACGTTCAGCCCGGGCTGTACTGCCTGCACGCGTTGATCTATCGAGCTGCGATCCTTAGCCGTCCGCTATGCTACGTTCATACATTTCGGGTGTCTTTGTTCATAATACTGACAATACAATTTCTATTACAATCAAATATTTAAATACGTTGCATATGCAACTAAAATCGGCGCCAAATATCAATGGACGCCAAAGAAAACATTGCAAAACAATTACCAAGTTTCAAATAAAAAGGTGTATGCTTTGCTTATTAGGTAACTTCGTTATTAAAACCTAATCGTTTAAAATATATACCTTACACTACGATAACCATTAACTACTCATTTAGACACACTGTAGTGTGTCCACCAATTTCGATGAATCGGTGGCTCGGAAGGCGGGCGGGCGGGCGCGGCGCGGCAGCGTGGACTCATTGCTTGTGTGTAATGAGGATTAAATAAAAATAGTGTTAACTATTTCTAAAACTTAACGAAAAGTTAAATAAAAAAATACTCTTTTTTTAAGAGATTTTTATTTTATTTCAGCCAGTCTACTGACATTTTATCCCAAAAATAACTAAAGTGGTATTTGCGGTTGATATCTGGCTGTCTCTATTGGTTTCATTCAACAATGACGCGGGAACAACTTTCAATATGGTACCGAACCATGTGTCCACATCGAGCGCTCTAACTGATCCTGGACTAGCCTGATCCGTAAACGCACGTATGTCTGTTGTGTTTATAAAGATTCCTAGAAAATATCGCCAAACCTATAATGAAAAAGAGAGATACGGTTTATGAAATCTGTGCAATAGCATATCTACCTTCGGCGTGGCCGGGCTATATATCTGTCAGAGATATTAGGAAGTATAATTAAGTGTGTTACATACTTTGTGCTACCGTATTTATGACCTAGCCTGCGTTGGATGCATTGAAATTCGCAAAACGATTGCGCGCCGCGCGGCTGCGCCCGCGCACCAGGCAGCGGTGGGGGCGTGCGCGGCTGTCACTCCTCCTCATCTTCAGTCCGTCGCCCGGCGTGCGCGTGAGCGGCTGTTCGTCCCGCCGCTCGCGAAAGGTCGTGTGTGAATGTCCAATGTTTCCATGCAAGGTGCGGGGGCGGTGGGACCGGTCGCACGCCCGACCCGCCGACCTTACCCACCGTTCACTGTACGCACCATCGTTCTCGTGCTAAAAAGTGCATAGGAATAAAAAATACAAGTGATAGCGCGTACTGACTTTGGATGCTGCTAACTACATCGGATTGTGTTCGGCAACACTGGAAATATGTAATGTATATTTTACTGGTACAAATCGATACTTTTGTATTTGTGGTCCGATAATAACTGTTTAGAAAAATATGTGTTTGAGCTACTTTGTTACTTACGGTGGAGGTTGGCTGTGTTATTTCGTGACCCGACTTTGCTTTTAAAACTCTCTCTCTCTCTGTCTGGGTCAGTTTAGTGTTGTGATCCCGGGTTTCGTCAATTTCTGTATTAAACATTAGAATCTGTTTAGCGGTTGCGATATAAGTGAGCACCTAGTAAATCAACCTCCATTAGACTTATAGTATTTTAACTACATCTTGGCCTAACATGCTTCCGTGTGCCTTGCGGACCGATTTCCAAAATAATTACTTTCATAGCTACCTTCTACCGATTGAAAGACCAAACCGTCACTGGTCTTCTGTCTGCCTGCCATCAAGAAAGACTATACATTGAACTCCATCGATGCTTGTTTGATATCATCTCTAAGAGCCTTGGGTACAATGAACTATTGTAAAAACTACCACCGGAAAAATACTACTGTGTATACTATAATTTCTACAAGCACAGAGCGAGATAGAATCACGTTTAAAGGCGATACTGATGAATTAAATACTCAATAGAGAGACAGCAATATAAAATTAAGCAATTGCCATGGATCTCATTTTTCTTATAGCTTCGTCACTATCTGTTGGATGGATTATCTGATCGTGTAAAATCCCCTATAAGCTGCTCATAATAACAGAGCCCTAATTGGCTTAGCTTTATGACTATAAAAACTTGTTGCTCCATGAGATCTTTTTATATCTAAACAATAATAGGACTTGGCCTCTGCTATACCCACATTTTTTTTCGTGTAAGTACAGTATTTGAAGTTTAGTGCAAATTGATTTCCGTGTTGCTAATCTTGAAATATTGAAACAATAAAGTACTGCATAAAACCCCTTCAATGCGAAAGTCCCTGTCTAGGACATAGTCCACCATGCTGCCCCCGGCGTGCGGCGGCGCGGCGCGGGCGGCTGACTTAACTCGTCCTTCTACAACTGGTTGGGTTCTTTTAGACAAGCAGGTTTCCTACAATGTTTGGCTTCGCCATTTAGCAAGTTGTGTAACCGTTGTAGAAAATTAGATTCACATAAATTATGATAGGTACGATTTGGGTTTCGGATAAGTATCCGTTGTTCCGAAGGCATGTGTTAGACTAACTTGGCAAGCACCATCAATTTAATACAATCCGGCCTAGCTGAGTGAGCGACAAACAACGCGCAGCCTTAACCGGGGGACTTAGAGATTCCAAAGTTGGAGGATATAAGAAATATTCGATTCGCCAAGGAAGGAAGGATTTTTCGAAATTCGTTCCCAAAGAGAATCAAATGGAGGGTCAAAGTTTGTGTAAAAAAAACATTTTTTTGTAACTATCAGACACATGGCTGGCTAGTCGCAATATAATAACCTTTTTTTGGAAGTTTATATATCGCATTGCTTATTCAGAATCGATAGCGGGTTCGGGACGCTGCTGGTTCCACTTACAAGTCGACAAGAAACTTAAAGGTTTACTCTTTTAAACGAAAGAAATTGGTTGGTAATTGCACATTCCAAGAATTTATAATATATAAAATTTCTGGATTTTATGGAATCGGCATTGAATTTGAATTATATGAAACTGCCAGACTTCCATAGAACTAAACACATAGAAATATCTATATCTAACATATTTACAAAAAACCTTATCTTATTCGAAAAGACGATGATAGCAATCACTATTCAGCACCCAACTTGTTTCTTAGGTAAAGATTTTTAATTTATTTGTTCCCACTACCAAGTAAGAGTACTCTTAGGAATACTTTTTATCACGATGATTAAGTACTACCCTATATACATTATTTTATTATTATGATGTTTAACATGTAGTAAGTGAAATTTGTAATTTCCCTTTGAGAATAAATCAATTCTTCAACTAGAAACATGATTTTTTGTGCTTTTTATAACTTACCTTTTTATTGGCATTGTATATTTCGTAGACACCGCGAGCTAAAGACCAAAGAGAAAAGAATAAACTTCCTCGCCTCGGTACTAAAATAAAATACACAGTAGTGTCTTATATCTTGTCGACGCGCGTAAATCCAACAAGAAGTACTAGTAAATACTAAGAAGGATCAAGATAACAAAGCGCTTTAAGTGCATAATCAGTATTAAACCTAATCTTGTTGTACCTATTACTTATCTTTAAAAGCTCGATGCGCCGTTTCGTTATTTTTGTATCTTGCAACATCTTTGACCCTAGGTCAAGGTTCAATCTGCTCAGTGTATGAACCAGCCGATAATCCTAGGCATCATATAGATAGAGCAAGCATGTCCCTACAGGAGTTATGCTTCTCTGAATAGCGATCTGTGGACAGGCACATCAATATATATAGATAAACGAAACGTAGTCCTTAAATTCCTTACCTTGATTTCTACATTGCGGATGTACCTTACGATTATAATTGCAATTACAAAATACCGGTCTGCTGCCCCTTCCCGAGGCCGTAGGTAGGTAGGGAGGAACACCTTTACAGAATTTGTCTATACGCAACAAAAAATCCCCAAAGAAAAACCAGTATATAATCGGGTCCTTTAAACCTAAGGGGATCTTTTGTGTGATGAGAGACTCCTGTGATTGGTCAAAAATCGTTTGCCCGCTCACCAATGGAAGGCAGGGGATAAGGTTCGCCCATGATCGTGGTGACAGATGCGTCCAAGGTGCATTATGTTTGCTTGTAGCGACGCGACGCGCCACGGCGACTCGGAAGATAAATAGGAGGCAAAAAACTACCACCTGTCCTACACCAGGTTCGGGGAGGGAGTGGCTTTCCGACTGAGGCCACTGAAAATAATACTTCTGATATAAACAAATAATGTATTTGCATTTATTTGTAACTAGCTGTTACCCGCGACTTCGTCCGCGAGGTATTTAACAAAGACAACCGTTGGGAATAGCCTACTCGCGAGTTCTGAGATGAGCCCACGGGACGCATTGCAGGTTGTTGCTATCAAACTTAATCAGGCGCAGCGCTGCTACATTGGTTTTAAGTTTTTTTCGTGAGAGCCTATTTTTTTCTAAAATAAAAGTAGCCTAAGTTACTCCTTGTTACATCAGCTATTTGCCGGTGAAAGTCTCGTCAAAATCGGTCCAGCCATTTCAGAGATTAGCCGGAACAATCAGACAGACAGACAGACAAAAATTGTAAAAAATTTTGTTTTGGTATAGGTACCGTGTATACATCCAAATGCACTTAGTAAAAAGCGGTTATTTTACTATTACAAACAGACACTCCAATTATATTTATATGTATAGACTAGCTGTTGCCCGCGACTTCGTCCGCGTGGTATTTAACAAAGACAACCGTTGACAACAGCCTGCTCGCCCATTCTGAGCCCGGGACGCATTGCAGGGTGTTGCTATCAAACTTTATCAGGCGCTGCGCTGCAACATTGGTTTTATTTTTTTTTCGTGAGATCCTATTTTTTTTTCTAAAATAAAAGTAGCCTAAGTTACTCCTTGTTACATCAGGTATCTGCCAGTGAAAGTCCCGTCAAAATCGCTCCAGCCATTTCAGAGATTAGCCGGAACAGACAGACAGACAGACAGACAGACAGACAGACAGACAGACGGACAGACAGACAGACAGACAAAAATTGTAAAAAATGTTGTTTCGGTATAGGAAACGTGTATACATCCAAATGCACTTAGTAAAAACAGACACTCCAATTTTATTTATATGTATAGATGTATAGATGCGTCATAGTATATATATGTATAGTATATTTCTTGCGTTTCAGCTCATGTATATAATACTATTACATGGTCTATTCGTATCACAAAAATGGCTATCGCAGGATGTCTAACCTACGAATATAGCTCGTTGAATTTCACACATATTTCTCGTGTACAGAAACCATAAATAACAATACATAGATAGATGAAGTTAAGAGTAAGTACTTATCACAAAAAAATATAATATTATTCTGTATCTCGGTACAAATTTTAACTTGTTAGCTATCTTAAAATTGTTTATAATAATATGGTTTTGCTTTTTAATGTAAAATTCATAAAATTAAATGGAGTGCTTCTAAACCTTCAAGATGCAACTGTCTTGCATCTTGCACTTGACCAGATTTTATACATAAAATTATTCTCTCAGAATCTGCGGCCACACCTGTGACTTAGTGCACTAATTAGTGCCTTAATAACGTCACTAAGCAGATGTAGCCAAGCGTTTGGCGTGGTATTATTTAATACTTTTATTAAGGCGTATATTGGCATTGACATTAATACTAACGATAACCCAGATTTGACCGCACCGACATAAATATGTGGCCACTAGGCAGAAGACACACGCTGCTTCAAAAGCAATACGCAGATGCCCCCGACACGATAGACGAGACTGCTCCCGGCGCACTCGTCGTCGGCCCGAGAGTCGGCGCAGTGACGGATTGCGCCGGCCACTGCTGACGGCAATAAATGTTGCGAATCCTCAACTATAATTCCACACGTACCTGTTATGTGGCGGCACTAATCAAATTCTCCATTGTCCTCAGGTTGGAGCGTGACATTCGGTGCTCCTGGACATGGCGAAGGCACCAGTGGGTACGTCGGTAGCATGGCTGACACCTCCATATCGCGCAGCCCCCGTCACCAGGATAAGCGGCGCCGCCTCTCCCGCCTGCTCGACCGGCTGGCGGTGCAGTTCAGGAACAACAACAACTATCCCTCACCGCGCTGGCTGACGCTGGACTCCACGGTGGAACAGAAGGAGCCCGAAGATGTGCCATTAGATCTGTCGCTCAAATCGGAAGCGGCGGCCCGAGCTCCCGAGCCGGCGCCGCACTACGACTGCTCCACCTGCGGCCAGACGTTCGCGGTGCGGGACCGCTTGGCCAAGCACGTAGCGAGCCGGCACCGCAGCAAGGCGGCCGACGCCGCCCGCAGCTACGAGTGCGACGTGTGCTTCCGCAAGTTCGCGCGCTCCGACATGCTGACGCGGCACGCGCGGCTGCACAGCGGCGTGAAGCCGTACTCGTGCGCGGCGTGCAGCCAGGTGTTCTCGCGCTCCGACCACCTCGCCACGCACCAGCGCACGCACACCGGCGAGAAGCCGTACCGCTGCCCCGCGTGCCCCTACGCCGCCTGCCGCCGCGACATGATCACGCGCCACATGCGCACGCACACCAGGCGGCCGCAGCCCGCCTGAGCTGCGCGCACGGTCCTTCATTTTTACTTAGTACTTTTAATCATTTGTTAAGAGACTGATTTTTTGTCATTCCAAAGTCACTAACTATTGTTTTTCGATTGGTGTTTTTGTTTATTAAGGTAATTGTTATGTTTGGTCGGTAGTACTCTAAGGTGTGAGTACTCAAAGATTAGGGCTGTGCTCGAAGCCTGTACAAATGACATATCACATTGGCACACGCAGATTTGATCTGAGAGCGAAATTATGCCAGTTTGCGAATTTGTTTTTTATTATTTATTATTATTTACATACAGCTAGGAATGTCAAACTTGCCATGCGCGATGCGATGTGTTCATTTTCGTAGATCTTTGAGTTTTTTTGTCACATAAATGTTTATGTTTAGTATTTTATTATTTACCTACATCTGCGCTTGGTTTATTGCTTCGATCAATAATTATATTTGAGTCCTAATTACACTGGCTGAAAAATTATTAATAAGTAACTCATAATGCTGGCGAAGTGTGACGCCGCATATCGACTTGCTTCGAGCAGTTCCCGCGAGCGGCTCGGAGTGCGCTGCGCTTGCAAGTTGACATGCGCGCTAAAACGCGTTATCTGTCGGTTGAATTTATTATACCCTAGCTGTTGCCCGCGACTTCGTCCGCGTGGTATTTAACAAAGACAACCGTTGACAACAGCCTGCTCGCACATTCTGAGCCCGCGGGACGCATTGCAGGTTGCTATCAAACCTAATCAGGCGCTGCGCTGCAACATTGGTATTAATTTTTTTTTCCTGAGATCCTCTTTTTTTTCTTAAATAAAAGTAGCCTAAGTTACTCCTTGTTACATCAGCTATCTGCCAGTGAAAGTCCCGTCAAAATCGGTCCAGCCATTTCAGAGATTAGCCGGAACAAACAGACAGACAGACAGACAGACAGACAGACAGACGGACAGACAGACAGACGGACAGACAGACAAAAATTGTAAAAAAAATTGTTTCGGTATAGGTAACTTGTATACATCCAAATGCACTTAGTAAAAAGCTGTTATTTTAATATTACAAACAGACACTCCAATTTTATTAATATGTATAGATGAGAAAAAAATCCAGATGATTTTTATTGTTTGTGTAAATAAAACTTAAATTCTACAGTTGTATTGTACATGTTATTATTATCTCCGTGCCATCGATTGGTATTTAAACTATAATTATGTTAGTCTTTACCGTCGTTACCTATATATAGGATATGGTCTAATGCTACTTACTTTGTTCAGTAGAATAAAAAATTTAAATATAATAATACCTATTACATAAGTACATTGGTTTACCGACACGGATCAATGGGAGGAGTAGCATCTAATGGAGGCAGTTAGAACTATAAGTTCTGTGCCATCGGTATTTGTCGCAAAGCCGACCAATAATCATTTATTATCATTATGATCCAATAATAAATGATAATCATCGTTTTGTTATTTAGATTGTTGGGCAACTCGTTTTAATTATTTGTTTATATACTGTGCTGTTCTATTGTTTTCTTGCGTCACTTAATATTTACGAACTACTATCATTTTAAGGCTGAACAATGTCAATGTTTTTGGTCCTCCCTGTAATTTATGCCCCTAACCAATGGGGAACCATGGACGGAAGCTTATTCTAGTGCTTCGAGTGTGGGCTGGTCGGCTCACTGCAATGAGTTGCGGGTTCGATTCCCATCCGGTAGCTTTCAAAAATGATATTTCTTTACAGGGCACTGCATGGTTTAGGGCCATATTATAGGTGGTGTGTTTGTCTGGTAATTAAAATACTTATTACGCACACATCAGACCTAAAACATGTGTCAGTTGAATGTTTGTTAAGATAAGTATATGATAGCCCTGTACTACTGCGGTACTGTCGGTACGTTAATGTTATTTCTCAATACTTTTTACAAAACCAAAATATAAGTTATGTAAGTAGGTACTTGCGTTCGTAAGTTAAATGTTGTATTGTTAGGAATGACGCAAAGAGGTTCGTCTCCGAGCGCTGAAGCTGGGCCGGCTCTCGTCTTTTCAATTGTTTCAATGTTGTTGTCACAACTCTTTTAGTAATATTGAGTATTAAAAATAAAGCTTTATATTAGGTCCCTGCCTACTTACTTAATTAATAAAGATGTGTGCAGTTGTTTCAATTGGATTTTTATAAAAACGTTATACCTACATATAATATCAAGGTAATGAAGAAGTGCCCGCTCCATACATGCACATGAGAGTGGGTCGTAATTTATTTCAGTACGCATTAGGGTTTGTGAACACGTACCGAGAACCTACGTCCGTTTACTATCTTTGTGTGGTGAACCACAGAGTGAAGATGTGGACTGTGTTCGTAAGAATTAACTAACTGTGGCTCGGAACTTTCTAGGGGGGAATTGAACAGTGAAGCTGTAGGTTTTGTTTTATTTTCCAAAAATAAGTTTGTTAAATCAATAATGTGTGGGTTAATAACAATTGTGTGTTCGTAAACGTGTACAGCTCATGTAGGCTCTGCAGCTATTGAAGGCTTCAGATAGGTGTCTCTACTTACCTATATATAGATGGTGTGTTCGTCTGGCGATACTCGTATATATTACTTACCCATCTACTAGTTACTTAGATACACGGTACGATTCAGATAAAAGGAGTCCGTAAGGACTAAAGAAATCGAAACCACAGACTAACTACTTAATAGCTGTGCTAATAATCTATTCCAGGGATTCCCAAGGTTTCCCAGGGTTCGACATAAATGAAAACTGATTTTGGAGATCGACGAGGTCTAAAAATCTACCCCTATTAATTAACACAAGTTCTTATTTGAATATCGCATGATACTGTATTAGTTGTGTTACGTGTACCAACCTGTTATAAGAATGACTAATATTTAAGGAGAAAGAATCATTGTTGTACTTTAAAAAAACTCAAACGGTCGATAAGCGTGCACAAGTTCGTACAAGATGAAATTACTATTTTGTATCAATAGGAAAAAAACTAGAGATAGGGATTTTAAAGTAATTTGGATATGGGGGTCTGAGGTATCAGTGCATTTTGGAAAAGGGGTCTCTTGTCCAAAATACATAGTTTGTGAATTTGGTACGAACAATGGCACCTGCGTGCGGGGCGGGGTGAGCGCGTCTTGTATCGCGGTATGGAGGTCAGTACAGTCGCACCGTGTGTTATAACAATCTTATGAATCACTTATATTTCTTTAAATTTTACATTTTTGCGCGTGTACCTGCTACTGTGTGTGCCACGTGGGGTAGGTACTTATTGTTAGTTCACGTGTCAATGTTTGGCCACAGACGAATCCCTCTTAATTATTGGTTTGTCTGTAAATTGGACGTTAAGTATGTAGTTATACAGTGTTTTAAGCTTGATAAAAATCAAGAAATCCGAAATATCTCGAAATAGCAAATCACATCCAAGTAACGGTTTAGTAATCCCACTCGAGCACCCAGTCATGCCCGTGTAGGATTGCTCCTTTTGCGAACACTTGACTTTGAAACAATTTTAGTAATAATAATAGGCAGCGGCGAGACTATTGCTACGCAACGATTTTATTAAGTCTATGAAGGAGTTTACATTTACATTAGTATTAATAATAACCACTCACCTGTGCTTCTTGAGCGTATCTGTAATTAGTATGTGAACACTGAATTTCGATATGTTGGTTTAAAAAAAGGCTGGTTTACACACAACCACAATGATCAATTTTTTTAAATCAACGTGTCGAAATTCTGACTTTATACAATGATTACAAATGCGAGTAAGAAAAGCGCTTAGCTGCTGCTTAGAATACCCTTTCTGAAACACCCAAACCTATACAGGTACCAATAGAGGAGTTACATTAAAATGTAGCTGCTATTGCGAATAGAGTTATGAAAAGTATGTTGTTTATCTTCTGAATGATTATTGTGTAAGTACGTTTGTTGTAGTTCTGTGATACCTACGTGTATTTTTTTTGTTTTTTGGATTTAAGATTTACGTATGCCTGGTGTTTGATACTAATCGTTTCTATTTGTAGCATGTTGGAGAATCCCGTCTATATTGAAATAAATTCATATCGTGGGAATGTTGTTTTATTTTGTTCACATTAATTTCCCAACGCAAAATAGCTCAAAGTAAAGGAATTAGGTAGTTATTAACTCACGTACATACGTAGAGAAAAAATATACTTATTTACAGGGTAACATTTTGAAGTGGATGGCTAAATCCATAATTACTGATAGGAAAATACTTACACGAGTCTCCAGGAAGATTTTAATAAAAAGAAACTGCAGGTCACATTTTTGACAAACAAAAAATTGTCTAGTGGGAATTGGTTTTTTTAATATGTTTTTTAGATATGGTTCATGCTGTGGGTCCCAGATACCTTTACAAATTCACCGAACGATACCGCGATAATCTTTAACTACCTGTATAAATAAGTATTTGTTAATGATAGCTCGATAGCTCAATGGAGGTGAAGAAAAGCAAGATAAGTAAGGAAAGAAGACGATGTCAGATGCGACTCAATAATACACAGAACCAAACTGAAATGAAACACAATAAATATACATTTTAAAAATAATAAAAAGCACGTAATCCTATAAGTCCTGAAAGGTAGTTCACTCATATAAACAGATAAACCTTCTAAGCAACTTGAGGGCCAGTTTTGGCACAAAAAAATCGTAAGTATTTAGTTATAAATACTATAAATATGAATCTACCAGACATACAATATTATTATGTAAATCAAGTTTAGTCTAGTATACCGACCGTCAAGAAAGCTATCATCATAATTACGACACGGGATAACGCTCGACTTTAAGATACAGCGGGGCCCTCGTGTCAGTTTTAGTGGGACCACTTAGTTTCGTTGTCTACGCTGCTGTTACAAAAATTAGGCAACTAACCGATGTAAACACCGCGACGATAGTTTATTTCAGTAACTTTCGTCTTATGGAACACTATTGTGGGGCACAGCAGCTAACATAGAATCGGTTTTCAATTTACAAAAGAGGGCTATTAGGGCCGTCTATTATTTGGGTTATCTTGGATTTACCCTTATAATTAGGAAGTACGTGAAAAAATTTATCTGTGGATTTGCCTACCTATCCTTAAAAAAAACGAATTTAAATTAGTAGCAATATGGTACTTTGTTGTTGGAGTTGTAGGCGGGAAGTTGGATAGAGAAGTGTTCAATTATGTTTTATTTTGCGAAAAACGTGGCTTCGGTGTATTATGTGTAATATTAGTGGGATATTAACTATTGTGTGCTCATAAAAGTGCACGGCTAAAGAAAATTAAAATAAATCAGTATAGCTTGATTTCTCCTAAGATATCTCATCCCCCACCCGCCCTATCTTCTTCTTTCTATAACATCGATATGAATATGGCCTCATCCACATCTTCGTGGGTATGTTGCCGATGTCAAGTATTTAATAGCGGTGTCAATAAATACACATTACTTAAGTAAGTATAAATAAAAAAAATTGATGACGACATGAAAAAAATTAAATCGCGAAACCGCTCTTGACTTAACATTTTTTTTTTAAATTTTATAACTTGTATTAAATTGATGTCGAATGTTTTGAACATCATTGAATGATACTATAATGCCCCAATTTGTTATATTATATACTTATGCTCCAATCTTCTCCATAATGCTCAGTTTAAAAGGGTTGCTGCGTAATAAACTCAATAATCTACCAAAGATTTACCAGTGTGTATCTATTATTCGGGTGTTATAAAATTATATATTTGCCAATATACAGAGCTCCAATGGCTACATTTCTAAAGCGCAGTCAATTTCAAAAATAAAAGTTGTTCCCATGATACGTTATTCTTAATTTTATGCGATCATTGTTTTATTGAGCTATCCAAATTCTGACTTCACGTAGTGTTAACATATCCATGAAAGAATCCCACGGTCCAGGCTTACTTGTTAATATAGCCTTTCTGAATCACTATGTATAAAGGATATAACTAATTCTACCACCCAAAATATGGCTATTTCAGCCACGATGATGTCAATCACACGAAATCATGAAATAGCTGTATATAAATTTGGTAGAATTTATAATAGATTTAAAATTATATCTTTAATCTGGTCACACTGTTTCTCGCGTCCGCCTGCCATTTTGGCGTCACTATCGCACGGAGAAATAAAGAAACGGCGAAAGAAGCTTCATCTAGCGAGTGACACAGGTACTTATTATTTTGTGAGTCAATCCTTACATCTTATTGATATTATTACGCGATAGTTCAATAGATGTTCATGCAAGAAGTGAAAATGTGATAGAACAAAAGTGTCCGTAATTAGGGTTGTGAAGTGAAATCTAGTTTCCTTGTGCTCAATCAAATACGTATCTCAAAATCGAATTGGCTGACGCTAGCGCCGTCTACCTCGTTTCGTTTACAATCTGGCGGTAATTTGTTAAAATAATCGTGTATTTTGTTATATCTTCCTGTAAGTTATCAAATATATATAAGAAAATAACACGAATTGAGCAGACAATTTGCAGATACCTACACGTTTATAAAATGGCGGACCTTTATGTTACGACACGGAAGAACATTATGTTAGGCTGCCTACCTAGTGTTATTATTTAAAAATATAGATTAATGTTTTTGTGGATTTTTTGAAAATTTTTTATTGGTAATATTTTGTCAACAATGTAACACCGTTCCAACTGTTCCGTGATAACGTCTCATAACCAAGCTTTACTACGCAGGTACGATATATTGAACTTATCTATTTACCCAGCTATTTACACCATAAGCTCCCCACATCGCGGATTATAAACAAACCCCCAAACCTTGAATAACTGCTACAATTACTAACAAACTGATTTTGACTTTCATCTCTAACTGCCACAAATACTATATTTTATAGTTATTTATTAAAATAGCCAGTTTTGATCCGATTTTATGTACATGGACTTACCATGAACTCTTATTTGCAGACAAATCATTCCCTCAAGCTTCATGCGTATCATATTCACAACATTCCTATGTTCCTGCTAGATAGTAGGTATTTTGTCTGAGTCTAATTGTAAATTTGACCAACTATGAGTGGAAACAAGATCGTTTTTTTTATGAAACTAATGTATGTATTATTCTGATAAAATTGCACGGCCAGTATAGTAGGTATATGGGTGTAGGGACCTCCAAAACTTTAAAAGATAGACTGATGTCATCGATTTTAGGAAAAAGCATAACTGTATTAATTATTTAAAAAAGCTTACATTAATCAAGAATTAAACCTGGTGGTTTATATATTTAAACCATTGTTATTTCATTGCAATATTGATTGTGTAGGGCTATGAATCCTTGGCTAAAACTAAAAGAAAATCAATAATTACCTTAATAAAATATTATTACTCCCAAAAATGCCCATCATTTTGATCATTTCTGAAATAAACATAAAAAATGGTTTTTATTCTTCAACATGACTGCGTTTGATTCCTGGTTCATGTATAAATATATTATTAAATAAAAAATGTACCCTGTCTCTCCTCTCATATAAATGGCATGGTTCCTGAGAGCATAACTTTCTCTATCTTATAGTTTTGGAGGTCCCCATTCTGACCCATCACAATGTTACATCTTGTCTGCTTACTAGCTGGAAATAAGAGGTCGTAGTATACCCACAGGAAAGAGTCGCAACACAACAGAACTAGGAAATACATAGAACTGGCTACATAATATTACACCATTGACATGTGGCCAATTATTGTGACAATCCAGTGAGCCAGGATATTTAGCCAGCTAAATTTGAAACTGATCTAGTGAAATGGAATAGACAATGCATTGAACTGATCGTGGTCTCTATTTCCACAATTCCAATAAGGGATTGTCTTGACTAGTCTCTTCCAGATATACAATATATACAGAAAACTGGTTGAATCCAACACTGCAGTGCTCAACTTTTTAATAATTGGCTTGAAGTAACTCCAGCAATATTGCTAGTTCTATGAAACTCCAAGTTTGTAAACTCATTTTTCCTATGCAGAATGGCCATTGAAATAAATTGTTTATTTTACAGAAATGTCTCCTCCATCAAAGAAGGAGAAGACCAAGCAGACCCTAATTCGGCCTTATTTGGACCAAGGGACAGTGATTGCAGGTATAGTTAATATCTTTCAACTCTCCGTACCCCGTATCACACAACTTGGCTTCGCTTGCTTAAACTTTGTTTTATGTATTGCTAAAGTTACTTTTTTTTATTAAAAGAATACTTGTTACATTTCTTAAGGTTGCACAACCTTTTGCGAACTTTTACCCTGGGATAAAGAATTAGCTGTATGTATTCCAGAGTATACCCAATCACATTCCATACAAATCTGGTTAGCCGTTTATATTTCCTTCTTACAAACAACACATTTTAGTATTTATAATGTAATGGAAAGTAAGATTGAATAAAATTTTGTGTAAAATACTACACATTGAATAGAACTATTTTATCGCATTTATTTTATGTTTATACATTCTCGACGTTTCGCCTGCTTTACAGCAGGTAGGACAGGACGGACAGGATAGTCCACGAGTGACCATAGTTGCATTTTATTTCAATTAATTTATCGTGTCATTATAACGTAACTGTGCAGTGCAGCAAAATGGCTCCGGCGAGGAGGAGGACAACAACGGCATCACGTACTTCGTGGACGAGCAGGGCCGCTACTACTACCAGCCCGCCGGTAGCATGGCCGCGCTGCCGGCGGGCACGGCGGCCGACGCCGATGACGTGAGAATTACTTTGACTAAATCTTTTCCGCTATCCTTGATTGCCTTGCAGGCTGCCGGGATGCATTCCTAGATCCAGCAGTTTTGTTTCGATAATCTGTTATGAGATGCTAAATACTCTGTTGTTTATGGCTGGCTTACTTTATTATTTAATGACATTAAAAAACATTATGCCCGTATCGAGTCACCATCAGCTCGGTCTCCTATCAACTTCATTGACTGTCTCTGACTGAAGAAACCCTGTACCTTTATCTCAGTGGCAGTAATGCTGCTGTTTAGCTGTAAAAGGATGATTGTGCCTACAGGAAATAGAGGACAGTGAGATGATGGATGGAGATAACGAGGGCTACGAGACGGTGGCGCTGGTGCCGGCCGAGGGCGGCGGCGAAGTGAGCTACGTGTTCGTGGTGCAGGAGGAGAGCAAGCCGGTGCTCGGCCTCGACATCGACGTCGCCGAGGTGACCTCACACACCGTGTTATAACTGGACCTTTATATACGGGAATTTAACATGGCAATATTTAAAACTATCTGTACCAATACTTTGTATTTATGGATGGACAGTATTTTACAATCCTGAAGGAATCCCTATTGTATACAAGGTGCTACTTCATTCAAGAAGGATCAGTATTGGAGGCGATCAGGCGTAAATTATCGCTAATACAACCTAAAAATTGTTATCGCAATAAAATAAAAATAATATATATTTTTTTAAATGACTGGTTTCGATGTCTGTCTTGTTATCTCGTAAATTGGGGTCTCAATGATAACTCTTCTCGATGTTACACACTATATATCCGGTTGCAGCCAGGCGGGCGTGGGGTTACATAGAACATTTTATTCCAATCGTTGCGGCTCCATTACAGGAGGACAAGGGCAACGAGGACGTGTACAACTTCGAGGAGGAGGAGGAGGGGGAAGAGGCCGCTGGGGAGCCGGAGGAGGAGGTGGCGGCTGAGAAGACCGTGCGGGCGGCGTCGAAGCGCGCTATGAAACACTTGCGGCCCAGCTTCGAGTGCAACTTCTGTCCCTACACGAGCCATCGCCGGTAAGAGCGAGAGGTTTCTCAGTTAGTGTGAGGCCTAGTATCCACCATAGCGGAGACGGTTGTCTGAGATCCTCTGCTCGGTACCAAGCATTGTTTTGTAATCAGTCATGTTGCGTCCACCCGGCAGGTACCTGCTGCTGCGGCATATGAAGTCGCACTCGCAGGAGCGGCCGTTCAAGTGCAACGTGTGCGAGCGCGGCTTCAAGACGATCGCGTCGCTGCAGAACCACGTCAACATGCACAACGGCGTCAAGCCGCACGTGTGCAAGTACTGCAACAGCCCCTTCACCACGTCCGGTGAGTCGCGCCAACACGCCACCACCGGCCATATAACCAGCTATACATATACAGGGTGCGGTTCCCGTGTGGGCGTGGAGGGCCGATTACTAAACTAGGGAATAACGCAAAATGCTTAAAGGACTCTTGAGACCGATTTTGATGAAAACTATTATATTTCCTTATCCAGGAATTAACACGTTGATTTTTTAAAAAGAAATGCCTGTATTATTGCACCCATACTGCTGCAAATGAGGATCAAGGTAAGTAATGGCATATGGAAAACTCCCGGAAGAATATATTTTAAGTAAATAATCCTTGATTTTCGTACATTGATACGGCAACCTAGATTGTTAAAAATGGGGCCTTGCATGAAATTATTTATTGTTAGCTTTGCTCATGGTGTAATCTCAAAAGATACCTAATAGGAAATTAGAACATGTTGGTGTGATGCTGAATGAGCCATTTGGTACTGTGACCATTCAAATTGTGCAGACTGGACCGAACCCACCTATTCTGGTTTCAACAATTTGAATGGTGACTTGAATATGGAGTATGTATAAAAGTATAAATCATTTAAACATTTGCAATTTTCTATAGTTCGCCGTATGTCATTCCTTTTCAGAACTGGATCCTTATTAGGAATTGTTAGATGATGAAATAATAGAGGATGTGTGTTCTTATTCAAAATCAACGAGTGCAAATCCTATCCATAGCAAATATTTTTTCTAAATTCTAATGTTGCAGTTTTAGTTTCATTAAAATCGGTCTCGAGAATCCTTTAGGTATCTTTCGCTATTCTCTATCGTTTCGGATTTGGTTATCCACGCACCCTTGGAAAGTTATCCCCTTCACAATCCTGCGCCCGCTAGTGCTGACATAGTTTGAAAGTGGTAAGATTAATACCTCGCAGAGCTCGACCCGCGATATGGTCGACACGCTGTGGAGATGCGAGTGTCAATTAAATAGTATGAGCGTTTGTTTTATGTGGAAACGGTCCCGCGAGATGTAGAGATGCGTGTGTGTGCAGGCGAGCTGGTGCGGCACGTGCGCTACAAGCACACGCACGAGAAGCCGCACAAGTGCACCGAGTGCGACTACGCGTCCGTGGAGCTGTCCAAGCTGCGGCGCCACGTGCGCTGCCACACGGGCGAGCGGCCCTACCAGTGCCCGCACTGCACCTACGCCTCGCCCGACACCTTCAAGCTCAAGCGGCACCTGCGCACGCACACGGGCGAGAAGCCCTACAAGTGCGACCACTGCAACATGTGCTTCACGCAGTCCAACTCGCTCAAGGCGCACAAGCTCATCCACAACGGTGACTATATACTATGTACACACAACACACTCTCGGGGCACGCCATTCACAATGGAAAGCTTGCCACCGTACTATTAAATTCTTCAACTCACTAACTCGGTAAGGTGGCTTTTTGTTATTCAAATTCTGCTCGTATAAATATATCCCCATGAGTGGAAAAGGTTTTCGAATTTTAACTACTACTCAATCTGTGGTAATGGTATATGCAGCTTCGACAGAGTAGTATCTGTCCACGTGTACCTAACTTTTTTTCTTTCTATTAATAAAACATAATGAAATGTTCAGAACGTTCGGTGGGAAGTTGAACAATGAAGTTGTCAACTTTTTCCAAAAATATGTTTCTTTGATAAGTAATGTGTAATATTGGTGGGCTATTTATCATTGTGTGTTCATAAACATACACCACAAATGAAGGAAATTAAAATGACACGGTATAACTGGTACCTAGTTTCGATGTACCAATTTCAGGCGTGCGGCAAAGTGAGTCCTGTTGACATTCAATTGGTATCATATCGGTGTAAAGGTGCATGCGACTTACAAAATTGTGTAATGAATGCTCGAGCAGTACCTTACTGATTATGTGAGCTAATTGGTTGTAATATGTGTTCGTGCGTGGCGCAGTGTCGCAGAAGCCGGTGTACGCGTGCGAGCTGTGCCCGGCCAAGTGCGGGCGCAAGACGGACCTGCGCATCCACGTGCAGAAGCTGCACACCTCCGACAAGCCGCTCAAGTGCCGCCGCTGCGGCAAGTCCTTCCCCGACCGATACTCCTGCAAGGTGCACAACAAGGTCGGTGTACACACACACTTCCGTGTCTGGCTTCACTTTTTTGTGACTAATTTCGGTGGAAAATCAGCTCTGGAGGAGACCTCGTTTCACCCGGCTCATTTGCCATTCGGAATTTAGAAAATACAAACATCTCTTGGCCAAAATAATGATACGGCGTAGTCACTCTGTCCTGTTTTATGACATCATCAGACTCACGAAGGCGAAAAGTGCTACAAGTGCGAGCTGTGCCCGTACGCCTCCACCACGATGCGCCACCTCACCTCGCACATGCTCAAGCACACCGACCAGAAGCCGTTCGTGTGTGACCAGTGCAACCAGTCCTTCAGGTGAACATACACCCCGCATCCCACATGCTCTACCCTCCGTCCTGTACCCGCCGTCCACTATTGTCTACCTACTGTACCTTTTGTAATTCACTTTAGATTTAACTTTTAACCGTAGGTGATACGCTGCCGCCTAAAAATATTACAATACCAGCCCGGGAGATATTTCCACCGTGGTTCAATACTTTCACTCCTGCATATGTTCATTTTGTACGTTTATTTTCCTCCCTGAGTATATCTTAAGGCTGGTTTTTATGACCGCGACTATAATCTGAGAATGCCGCAAAAGCCGTACACCAAATAAAAATAGTCTCTACGATCCAGGCAAAAGCAACTGCTCCGGCGCCACCAGAACCTGTACCACAACCCCAACTACGTGCCCAAGCCGCCGAAGGAGAAGACGCACTCGTGCCACGAGTGCAAGCGCAGCTTCGCGCACAAGGGCAACCTCATCCGCCACCTCGCCGTGCACGACCCGGACTCCGGCCACCACGAGCGCGCGCTCGCGCTCAAGATCGGCCGCCAGAGGAAGATCAGATACACGGATGGAGAGATCAAGGTTGGTTGTGTGCTCACTAGCACTCGTGCCCACTTCACTTCTAGCCTCAGCCTTGCAAACGACTGGCTGTAGTCTATGCGCGCGCGATTTTTTGTGTTGAGACGTCGCGAAAAGTTCCTCATCAGGAGGCTCGAACAATAATTACGTAGCGATGCGGTATCGTAAGCATCGTTGGCCCGCTCACACTAATGATTTCATCAATAAGTATGACAGCATGCTTCCTCAAAGGCGTTACGATTATATAAGTCGTTCCCAGCTGCATCTGCGTCCTCGCAGTTCAGAGCTTGACGAGCTGGCTGGTTACGAGACTCCCCGGAACCATTACTAAGACAACAGGATTTAAAAATGAAATAATAAAACATGTAATAATATGCTGGTGTTTATTCAAAACACTAGTGAACTAGATTTTCAGGACGCCTTCCGATACTATATCTAGACTATAATTTAGTCTGAAAATGGCCACCGTTTTGTTGAAGAGCGGATGTTTTAAATCATTATGCGATTGTTTTAATAGTATGTTACTGCTAAAGTTTGCGAGCTATGCTAGTTGCGAATACAAAGATGCTTTGCGAGTAAAGTCCATTGCGCCACGCATGGTCGGTTGCATTGTTGTTTCTGCTTTTATTGTTTTATTACCTTTTACGATTGTCTATTTTGAGTTGAGCAAGAATGTTATCCTGATTTTCGAAAAAATTGTGAATTCCTGGTTTATTTATAAACAAAACTCACTCTTAAAATGTTGGCTGCGTATCAAACACCGTTTCCATCCGAAAAAACTTGATATACATCGTAAATTGATTGAAATGTATGTATGGATGGTTTTACACGTTTTGTGTTGTAATAGCTTACATGTGGAACGCAGTATATTGTGAACTCGCGCTTAACCTAACAATTGAGAGAGCTCGCGGTGGCAGGTCACTTTCTGCGGGGCGCATGGAAAAGCTTCGCGATTACGATTTATACATGATGTGCCGGATGATTCAGAAAATACTACCAAGCCTTGAACCTGCGCTCTGTAGCGAATAATCAATGGTGCCACTTTTTCGTGAGGGAGTAACGTTCGTTCAGTCGTGTCCCCTCGACTGCCGCACGTAGTGTGCGGTGCAGTATACGGAACGCTTGCGCCGGCAGGAGGCGGGCGCGTCGTCCGGCGAGGAGCAGGCGGAGCTGGTGAAGCTGGGGCTGGGCGAGGCCGAGCTCAAGCGCGGCGAGCTGGTGACGGTGGCCGACGACGACGGCCAGCAGTACGTGGTGCTCGAGGTCATCCAGCTGGAGGACGGCTCCGAGCAGCAGGTGGCCGTCGTGGCGCCCGACTACCTCGACGCCGGTCAGTCGCCACACGCACACGCACACACACACACCACACACACGCACACGCACGCTGTCACCAGTAGTATTTTGCCAGTGACATTATATAATATATACATTTTTACATATAAAGAGTCAATCTAATATGCAAAGTGAGGAGTACATTACTGAAATATAATTATGAATCTCCATTTTTGTTGTAAAAGATTTAAAAAGAAATTGTCACTACACTACACTTTATAGCCAAAATAAATGGTATTCGAGATTTTGGAATCATTAAACTTGCCAGGCAGTTAATTATAACCTTTTGAATAAAGATACGCCCCCTGGGAGTGTTACGACCGATATTACATCCATAGATGTGTGAAAATGTTCTAATGCTTTTATCTCGTACTTGAATTGTACATTATCATGTTACAATTTCCCTAAGAAACCTCTCGGGAGTCTCGGGCTACAAAACCAAATATTTTTCAAAAGGGAAGTAAATTATTAATACGTGCGTGAATGTAATAAAAAATCAGAAACATGTCTCTGGTTACAGAAGAGGAGGAGGAGGAGGAGGAGGAAGAGGAGGAGGAGGAGGTTGAAGAGAAGGCGCACGCCCTGGTGACGGTGCCGGCGGCCAGGGACAGCCTCGCCGAGCGCAGCATCAAGCTGGAGCACGAGGTCGACACCTGCTTCGGGTTTGACGTGAGTGCCGCACGGCCTCCCGCCCGGCCGAATCGGTCGCTTAAACTTTGTTCTCGCTATGTGTCACTCGGAGCCACCATAATCATATAGTTTCGAGGTGCAAGTTTGTTTGTAAGCAAAAGTCGACTTTGAGGCGACGAACCGTTTCGTCCCGCGCCCGTACAGAAACACCATCAATATGAAAATAGAAATAAAATAATAAGCCGCGTATTCAATCGATTACATCGGGCACCTGCCTACCTGCTATCAACACAACGTTATCGTTCCAGGAGGAGGAGGAGCCGGAGGAGGAGGATAACTTCACTGACAAAGTGGTGTTGCGCCTGGTTTAGTCCGCCAGTCCCCCGGGCGCAAGGCTATCAGCATTCAGTGCGGGCGGCGCCGGCCGCGGACCGCGCCGCCCGCGGACCGCCGCGGACCCACTCTCGGACTCCACAGCAGGGGTCGAGCGCCCGCGGACCCACACTCGGACTCCACAGCGGGGGTCGGGCGCACGCCCCGCCGACCTAGGCTAATCCTCCAAATAGAGATTTAGCTCCGTGTTAATAATTCCATATAGACCCCGAGGGCAAATTTAAGGGCATTCATTCATCCTTCTCCACTACATACAACAACATCTTTAGGGCGCATTCAAATTCGCGTTCCGAATAAAAATTCTGCCTTTCGGCCACTTCAAACGCAAACCGCATCTCGAACCGGTAGCGGTAAAATAATTACTTATATAATTATTATATTTATAGAACATTTTAAGCCATTTACTAGTCCCTTCCGAAAATGCTTTGTAAAGCCCATTGTTAATGTATTCAAACTACTATCTCGAGTAATTAGGGATTGTTATTCGTTTTATATATTTATGTATATACATTTTTTTTTGAAAACTCGAGTGAACCTATGCCGCGTACTCGCTAGGAGCGGCGCGGCGCGAAGCAGATTGAAATAATAAGTGTGCGGGTTTATTTCTCGCCTAGTCAAAGCCCAGCTAGATTGCATATGTGTTGGTTCAAATTTGAACGCTATTGCCCGCTGCATTTAGAGTACCTAGTGCTAGTGTAACGTATTGAATACCAAATCATGAGATGTGAACATATTAAATTCCTATCGAACCCGACCACAACAAACAATCATGTCATAGATGTATTAACATAAATATAATTGTCAAGGGGTCCTAGAACAATGCCGCCTTGGGATTTACTAAACGCGTTTATTATTCCGACGGGAGCGGTTCTAGGCGCGAATCCGTGCGAACAGTAAGTTTAACGTTTGATCTCTTAGGGATACGAGTAGAGAGATAAGTAATGTATTATATCTGTGCCCGGCTACGTTCCTTGCCGTGCTCAACATCGATTATTCCTGTTGTGTGTGGAGATAATGAGATATTAAAATGGCTGGCAATATTGAATATACTCGAGTTTTGTGCGACGCTTCGCCCCAGGCCGCGCCGGTCGGCTCGCATCTGCCGGCGGTCGTCAGGAGGACGGACGAATTGACGGTTTGTAACTCTCCAAAGTTGAATAGAAGCCCGAGTGATATAGTATCGCGCCGCTCTCGCACACGCAAGCACACAGCCCGCGAAACTGTTTGCCTCGACAGGCTCCGAGCGCTCGGCGAAGCTGCGCGGGGACTCCGCGAACCATGGTTGTGGATGTGCTAGCATGTTGCCCACGGTGAGGCGAGGGCGCGGACGACCAGATCAACTGAATCATAAATGTATGTCTATCGTAATTATGTGGGATATAATGTATGTTTTATTATTACTATACGAAGTATATTCCGAGTGTCACGGACCGAGTGGTCTGCGAGGGTTGGGACCGATTTTACAGTGTGATGATAAACACTAGCCGCAACACTGTATGTATTATCTGTCAAATAAGTTGTGGAGAGAGTTTATTAGTACATTGTGAATCAACCCCGAGTGTTTTATTTTAACATTCTCGACGAACATGCTATGCGAGTGGCGCATAGAGTTGTATAAGCTACCGGATGGTAGATAGATAAATTATGTATCTTATTAGAATACTATAATATGAAACGGTTTCCATATGCGCACGTCCGCCCCGGACGGATCTTGTTCAGTGAGTTGGATCATTTAATTATATATTTCAATACTACAATGTAATAGAGCTAACAGTGCTGAGACCGTGATCCTTGCATTACATTATCAAAATAAAATTTGTTATTGTGGCCTCGATGTGTTGAAACACGTATGACATGCGTGAAGGCCCGGCCGCTCTCGGCCTCGACTCGGGCCGCAATCCAGGCTCGACTGCAAGGACCAACTTAGCTCACTTATATCATACTGCACTATTAGTCCCTTATTACCTATCTTAAACTGTATCGTCTGTAAACAAATGATTTATTTTGTTCAAAGTCGATGTTTTGCGTTATGGATACCGCTTCATGAAGAGAAACTGATGTAAATATAATTGTACTTATATAATGGCATCGGGCAGGAGCCCGCAATCTGTGGACGATGCAAGCATGATCTAGGTATGTAATACCATTATAATATACGTGGTTTTAATTGAAATGTTAGTTATGATTATGAATAATACTAGTATTGACTCGCAGAATTCCCAAACACTATAATTTGACTTGTTGTATAGTTGTTAGTTAATGTATAGTTGTACTGGTTTCACGAAAATATATGTTCAAATCTTAACATGATGTTTTATTTTACTCTCACAATTATACTCGTATTTATGTTTCACTATCGGATGATGGTGCAACAATACAGTCATAAAACCGAGTTCAATTCCTGGCTAGTGAGATTAATACAGTTTTAGTTTTCATGAACATCGGTCATTATTCCCTAGAGTTTCGGCTTCGGCCTTCCACGCACACTTCAAAATGTTCGTGTATATGGAGGTGAACCGGCACTTATAAATACATTTTAATATAATATTATGTTACTGCTAAAGCTCGAACAACGGTAAATCCTAAATTGAAATACTCATCATCAAGAAGTTCTGGTGGCCCTTTTTCAAATAATAAAAGAATTTTCCAAATCGGTGCATAAATGACGGCGTTTGGAGGTAACAAACATAAAAGAAATATACAACCGAATTGAGAACTTCCTCCTATTGTGAAAGTCGGTTAATAAAAATATCAATTTTAACCTACAATCTCAATGTAAGTTACAAGTCAAGGGGCGCGAGCGCGCATGAAGATCAGCCGTTTGCGGCCTTTCGGCATTGGCATAAATGTCTCAAAGAAAACAGCTCTGTCTGTGTCGGAATCGTTTGACTACGCCTCGCCGCGACAGCGAAACCCACCACCGCACGCGCCGCAAACAGGTGTAGGTACTACGCAAAAGCGCATGCGCAATAGCTGTGTTGCCAGATATACAGATTTCTCGAGATCCATACAGATTTTCAACATTCCAATTTTATTCATACATAATTACCTCAAATGGTAGTTTTTCAGACCATATTGGCCACATCGATCAAAATATTTGTTTACTCAACAATAGGCTGTGTCCCCAGTCGGCAAACTGTCGGCGGCCGACTGAGTGAGCCACAAATTTGTGGCGAACTGAAATTCGAGTTAGCTGCAAACTCAGATCAATTTGCGTGCGTCGCAAGCAAACTGTTATGTGTTAGCCGCTTATTTAGGTCGACCGACCGACTGAATTTTCACTGTCAACTGTCCACATGACAGTTTGCGGGAAACGGACACACTACGCCCGGCGAACAAGCATAGCGCCGCCGCCGACTGGAACCGGTTTCGTTGTGAGTCGGCCTGAATCAATCGGCGCGCGCAACACAGCAAACTGCGTAGAGTGAGCGCAAACTAGCAAACTATGAACACTCCATTTCAAATATATGGAAGGGCGTACTAAACCGATACGCCGCTAAATCAGTCGGCCGCTGACAGTTTGCCGACTGGGGACACAGCCGCCTTGCTATGACATAAATATTGATCATGACTTATTATTTAAAATGAATAAAGACATTTATAAATATTCAGAACTTTTATTTATTCAGCTCTAAATGTAACAATTAAAGCACTTGGGTAGTTAACTACAGATAAAATTATACAGAATACCAATGCCAAAGACAGATTTTCTTAAATTTACTAGTTCAGATTTCCTACAGAATTCTAAAATCTTCGGTACAGATACTGCTTTCAAAAATCTGGCAACCCTGCGCAGCAGTGAGTCGACCGGCGTACTTGTATCATGGACGTCAGTGGTCGACCGACACGTACCTACAAGCAGTGTTGCCAGATTGGGTATATTTTTCGCAATTCTAGGTAAAAATTTTGGCTCTGGAGAAATTTTGGAGAAATGAAATTCTTGGAGAAAAAAAAAATACCCTGGAGAATTTTGGGTAATTTTTAGTTTTTATTCTTTTCACTCTGCTTTTTCTGTCTATGATATGTCATACACGTCATACTAATGCAGTGGGGATGCGTAACGTAAAAAAAAAAAGGTCATTCTGCTGTTTCAGTTTGGAAATTAGAACAGTATTTCAAGGAAAAATAAGAAAAATAAAACCGTTTAATTAATCGAGATTATCAACTTTTTGCCTTTGGGTAAAACTCAAGCAAATTGTATCTGGAGGCGCGAAAAAGTGGACTGTATAATGAGAAAAGGAAAAGTAGGGTTATACGACAAACACGAGTGACTTGCTAAATCTGTGAATCGATGTAATATGTGGAATGAAATAGAAAATAGGATGGGCAGGTAGGTACTCACGCAGGTGACGATGATGGTACACTTCGCGAAGGTGCAGTGCGATGCAGTTCACGAGCTCGTGCGGGTGATTTTGTCTATTTTGTAGTTACACTGGCGAGCTTCACATACACTTAAGTATAACACAATTTCACAATATATATTCACAGTATATTATTACGATTCGGAAGTGAGGTGAGGGTGCGCTGGCGCTGGAGCGGCGCGTGCGACGCGTGCGCGGATCGATGCACTTTCGATGACGTACGGTGAAGGACTGCCGGAACGAACGAGAATGCGGAAGGAAGCGGCGGGAGCGGGGGTGGGCGGAATAGTGATGGGAACACTTACATAGATTCACAAATACGATCGATAATAGGCGCAAACATTCCCCCCCAGCTTGAAGGAACCCATTTCTTCAAACAAAACGAAACGAAACTAATTTAAGCCGAAACGAAATTAATTCAATCAAATCAAATAAAATCTATCTCTATAACAAAACGAAACTAAATTAAATCTAACCTAATCAGCGAATCGATTCACCACTATTGGTTTGGCAGGGGACAGAGACGTACCACTGGTCGCAGGTACGAACCTGTAGCCGTTCTAATTCTAACAATACGAGTGACTCCATTCGAGCCAGGGAACACCTCCTCAACAACGCCCATGGGCCAATGCAGAGGTGGGGTATTTTCAGTAGCAAGTATTACCACTGCTCCGACAACTACCGGGTTACTAGGCGTGTTCCACTTCTGCCTCGACTGCAGAGTGTGCAAATATTCCGTTCTCCAACGCTTCCAAAACGATTGAACTAATTTATCTAAAAGCTCGATACGCGAAAGAAGATGCAACCTGTCTTCCGTAATGTCTTTCGCGGGAAAATATTTCAATGGAGTATTCAAAAAATGCGCTGGAGTGAGGGCGAGCGGTTCGATAGACGACGAAACAAGATATGTGGTTTTCTTCTCCTCCGGTGGGTCAGCCACCGCGGAGGGGACAAACTTCGAGACTGGCCACTGCGATGGGTCAGACTTAATCCACGGAGGTCCACTGAACCACAGCGGGTGATTCAGCAATTGTGCGGGTGTGAGACCACGTGACAAACAATCAGCTGGGTTCTCAATCCCCGATACGTGATAGAATCTATCCGACGGTAAATCCGACTGTATCTTGGCTACCCTGTTGGATACGAAAGTGTCCCAGCGGTGGGGTGACGAATGAATCCAACAAAGGGATACAGTCGAATCAGAAAAGGCGTAAATCTCATTTACGTTACAACGACTACCACAAGCGATAATTATTTTGCGAATAAGTTTCGCTAGTACGAGACAAGCACAAAGTTCTAATCTAGCAAGTGATACGACTTTTCGAGGCGAAACTTTAGACTTTGCGCTCACTAAGAAAACGGAATTATTTCCATCGACACAAACATGAAAATATACGACTCCCCCGTAAGCTTTCTCACTCGCATCCGCGAAGCCGACAATAGTCACGGTGGCATTTGGTCCAATGCCCACGTGACGAGGAATTTTAATCTGGGAAAGCAACGGAAGCTCTTCTCTAAAACGAGTCCATAATTCGACGATGCGAGGAGGGGGCGGGTCGTCCCAACTACAATTACACAACCATAAATATTTTATAAGTAATTTAGCATACAATACAACGGGTGCTACGAAGCCCATCAGATCCCAAATCCTAGCTACACACGATAATATGGCCCGTTTGGTACAAATCTCGGCGGGCATGTGTATGCTCAGACTGAACTGATCTGTGGTGGGGGACCAACACAAACCCAAAATTTTATGTTGGTCAGATTCATCAAACTCTATGACCGACGATAAACGATGTGACGGGGGTATAGAATCGACCACCGCTTGCGAGTTACTATTCCACTTTACCAAATCGAACTGACCGGCTTTCATGAGTGCGATCACTTCAGCTGTGGCTGCGATGGCCTCAGCTTCAGTATCGACCGAACACGCGAGATCGTCCATGTACAGCCCAGTGCCGATAGTAGTTTTCGCGGTAGGGTACGATTCACCCTCATCTTCGACGAGTTGTTTAATAGTTCGAAGAGCGTGGAAGGGACTCGACTTGAGTCCGAAACAAACACGATTAAATTCGTAAACCTTTAGAGGTTCGTCCGACGAAAAACGATACAAAATTCGTTGAAAACGACGATCGCATTCGCGAATTCCAATGCACAAAAACATTTGCCTAATATCGGCCGAAAGAGCGACAGCGAACAAACGAAAATTAACGATAACATTAAATAAATCACTTTGAAGATTTTGACCACCATATAAAAGATCATTAAGAGACACGGACGAACTGGTCTTGGCGCTAGCGTCAAGTACGATACGCAATTTGGTTGTGACCTTATCCTCTCTAATGACCCCATGATGCGGTATGATATAACTAGGGGCATCCCTAGTAGCCTCCGTTTCTTGAGGCGCAAGCGACAAATAACCCTTTTCCAAATATTCTCGTACTACTCCATCGTAGGCGAGTTTTAAGTTAGGTGAAGCCAGCATTTTACGCTCCAAGCAAAAAAAGCGCTTCTCCGCTACTTGACGCGAGTCTCCCAATGAGAACACGTCACCCTTAAACGGGAGCGCGACGACATAGCGACCGTCCTTGTCGCGCGTAGTAGTATGCGAATACAAATTTTCGCAGTCTTCGTCTTCGGGGCTGAGCGACGGCGGCATGTTGACTTCCTCTAGTTCCCAGAACCTACGTACTGCAGATTCCAGCGGGTCAGCGACACAACAACACGAAATCGAAGTCGAATGATCAAAACGAGCGGGCGCCGAGCCGACGACAACATAACCCAACACGGTTTCCAAAGCGACAGGTGCGATATGAGTAGGGTGACCATACACCCTGCGAGACAATAAAAGGTGTGGGAAAATTGATGCTCCAATAAGCATTTCAATTTCACCCGGTACATCAAATGTATCGTCGGCTAACGGCAAAGAGTCGAAATTCGAAAGAATTGAAGTGTCCACCGCGGCGGTGGGTAAACACTCCGTTATTTTATCGACTACCAATGTTTCCATATCGAAGTTAATATTACGATCAAAACGAGAATAAAATCTTAAATTAGTCGAGCCTTGTATTAATTTAGTAGAACCCCCAATACCCTTTACGGTTAAACAATTCAATTTATTAAAATGACTTAGTCCCAAACGTTGACAACAAGAACGAGTTACGAAATTACTTTGAGATGCACTGTCCAACAAAATTCTAACATTATGGTTCCTCCCGCGACTATCTACGACAACAACTCGGGCGGTACCCAACAACACGGTACTCGCGCGCGAGCGAGAGAGCGACGAATTATTATTTTTCGAGTTCGATTCATTACTAGATAAAGTGCATAAAGTAATGTCGTTAGGCGGGGCGGTCGAGTTCCCGCTCCGATCAGCTGATTGGGTTTGAGTCTCAACCGGGCGAACAGGCATATTTGTACCTATTTGACTCCTTTCAAAATGGGTAGGTTCAAAGTGCAACATAGTATGATGCCTATTATTGCATTTACGACAACTAAACCTCGACTTACAATCGGTAGAATGATGATTATTATTAAAACAATTTAAACATAGATTATTTGACTTAACGAAACGAAAACGTTCGACCGGCGACAATTTTTGAAACTCGGAACAAGTATACAACTGTTCATGGGGCAATTTACACAAAGTGCATTTTTCCTTGTGCTGCGACGAAGACGACGACGACGACGATGTATTGACATACGCATGTGTGGGTTTAGTGGGCTTATTAATACCAGAAGTATCCGATCGATGTGCCAACTTTCGATCCGTTTGTGTCCTATACAATATTTTTATATTGTCACGTACAAATGTGACCAACTTGTCAAACGACGGAATTGACTGTGTACGATTATCTAATTCAAACGAGCGAACAATATCTGAATCTAGCTTTTTCAATGCCATGTAAAGAAAAATGAAATCAGTTAAGTCCTCAATACCTAGATTTCTAAGTGCGGAGAACGACGAACAAAATTTATCCAAAAACAATTCTAAACTAGCGGCTGTGGCCGAACCCACAGGTTTTAGGTCGAATATTTGATCCAAGTACGACGAGGCTAGCATACGTTTGTCTTCGTACTTATTTACTAGCGACTGGTAGATCAGCTGATAATTATCGGCGCTCGGCGTAATGCCGGCGAACACGGCCTGTGCTTTACCAGTCAATTTTCCTAATAGATAGTATAACTTCTCAGCGGACGATAACGATAAATTAAGATGTACAGTATTGTTGAAACTAGTGTAAAATAAGGGCCACGACTTTAGGTCCCCATTAAACTCGGGCAACTCGATTGGCGGTAGTCTAGTCCTGCTACTAGGTACATGTGTGGCCGGTGGCGCCCCCGGCGGCGACAACTCCTTACTAGCGCGCTTGATACGGCCATACATGTCTTCGAAAGCGGAGAGTTGCTGGTAATTAATAGCGTATTTTGGGTTTTGTTCTAATTCCAAGATATTAATTTCATCTAACAATTTTTCGAAATCAGACCGTAAGCCATCAACGGTTTCTATTTCACACAAAAATAATTCTTTGAACGAGTCCAAGTTAATTTGAACCGCATGATTACAAATAGTTTGAATACGTGCGAATAATCTTTCTTTTTTCGCATGTAAAAGTTGTAATTTTTGTTCAACCGACATTGTGAACTTCGTACCTATGTACTTATTTAGGTACTTACTACGAAACGATACGACAAGATAGTTAGGTACCTACTACGAAGCGAAATGTACGTAGTACGTACCTACAAACGAAACGACGGGTAATATCAAAAAATATACGATATACGATACGATACTTACCTACCTATGAAAAACGATACGACGACAAGATAGGTAGGTACTTACAACGATACGAAATGTACGTATCTACTTACGAAACGACAGGAAAATAGATAGGTACTACGATACGACACTTACCTAGCTACCAAACGAAACAAAGTATTAATTTATTTGAATAAAGATCGATACAAAATGGAGTCCTTCGAACGCACCAAGCGCCCGGGCAGCCTCGCGATACGAACGACGAATTTTGCTTACCTACCTACAATCGGTCGAAATATGAGCGTTGGAGAACGTAATATGCGATATTTCCTAGTTATGCGAAACGAAGCGATACGAAAATAGGTAATAACTAGAAAAATACGAAAAATGTCTCCGTACACCTACCAAACGAAAAATGGCGGATGACGCTCGCGACCACGACGCGAAATTTTACAAATAATTTTACGAAACGGTAACCAAATCGAATCGTTTCAAACCATCCAGCATGGTCTGACCCGGCTCGAACGGGACCAAAATAATGGAGGCGCGAAAAAGTGGACTGTATAATGAGAAAAGGAAAAGTAGGGTTATACGACAAACACGAGTGACTTGCTAAATCTGTGAATCGATGTAATATGTGGAATGAAATAGAAAATAGGATGGGCAGGTAGGTACTCACGCAGGTGACGATGATGGTACACTTCGCGAAGGTGCAGTGCGATGCAGTTCACGAGCTCGTGCGGGTGATTTTGTCTATTTTGTAGTTACACTGGCGAGCTTCACATACACTTAAGTATAACACAATTTCACAATATATATTCACAGTATATTATTACGATTCGGAAGTGAGGTGAGGGTGCGCTGGCGCTGGAGCGGCGCGTGCGACGCGTGCGCGGATCGATGCACTTTCGATGACGTACGGTGAAGGACTGCCGGAACGAACGAGAATGCGGAAGGAAGCGGCGGGAGCGGGGGTGGGCGGAATAGTGATGGGAACACTTACATAGATTCACAAATACGATCGATAATAGGCGCAAACAAAGCGGGTATTAAAAAAGGCTTCTAGCGAAAGTGTAAGCGATAATACCGCATTAAGCAAATTTCTATTTATGTATCGAAATACCGAGCATAGCACGACAGGGGTCGAGCCAGCGGTGGCGATGTTCGGGCGTCGTTTGCGCGGTAGGTTAGACCTGCTGCGCCCCGACACGGCCGAGATCGTGCGCGACGCACAGCTGACGCGGGAACAGCGCGGGGCTGATGTACCGTTACGTGCGGCCGCACCAGGTGACGCGGTATTGCTTCGCGACTATTCGAAAAATAGACCAAAGTGGGCAGAAGGCGTAATTGTAAATCGTTCGGGACCGGTAACTTATTCAGTGAAGGCTGACAACAGTGGTGTGATTCACAAGCGTCACATTGATCAGATGCTAACTAAGCCAAGTAGAAAATCTAGATACTCTCATATTCCGAGTCAGGAGGAGACCAGGCCCGATTCACCGTTAGCGGAAACGGAGTTGGCCGACTCTCTTGAATCGTCATATGAGAGTACAGCGGACATGTCTCCGAAAAAACTACATCAGTCACCGACATACTCAGCTAGTCGTTCGCCGTCGCAAGGGAGTGTAGAAAACCGTTTACGCCGGAGGGCTGCTATTCGTTGTGAGCAAAAGTTGAGAAATCAAAAGATCTAAGTAATAAGAATGCGCGGTAGGCATTTCATTAGTGTTATGATTATAATTATGATTGCATAATCACTTAAATAATTACTATGTATCTTTACTTCAATTTAGAAAAGATTTTCCGTTTTCAGTATTGTTATAGGGTTGTGGGTTTTGTTATAAATTAACCTATACTTAATTAAGAAGGGACAATGTTATGTCTGTGTACTAACAATAATCGATATTGTGAGGTAGATCGTAATTTATATTAATAAAACAGTTTGCTTTGGATCTCGGTGTTTCACTGACGCGTACGTCTCAGAGGGATATCAAT